>CAUYNB010011419.1:0-106390 GCA_963574225.1 Lagothrix lagotricha | reverse complement strand
TGTGTTCTCATTGTTCAACACCCACTTATGAGTGAGAACATGCCGTGTTTGGTTTTCTGTTCTGTATCAGTTTGCTGAGAATGATGTTCTTGACCTTGGCACTACTGACATTTGAGAGGGATAATTGTTTGTTGTAGGGGTTGTCACATGAACTGTGTGACGTTGATTAACATCCCTGGATTCTACCCACTGGAGGCCAGTAGTACCCTCTCCTGAGTCCTGACAGTCCAAACTGTCATGAGGAAAAAAATAAACCAAAGAAGAGGGACGGGTATTCCAAGGAGAGGAGGTTCCACTTTTAAGTAGGGTGATCTGGGAAGATCCCACTGAGTTGTGTAGGTTTGACCACGTGGCACTGGGGAACCAGTGAAGACTTTTGAGCAGAGAACAATGTGATGAGACTTCCCTAGACTTTGACAAATGTCCTCTGAGAAGCAGAATCACCTCCCCTCCCAGTGGAGAACCACTGGCCTAAAGAAAATCTTTTACATTTTGTTTGTTCCCATATTATCACTGATATTTCAATCACAATTTCTGGAAAATTTTAGGGGGAAAAGTGAAGCCAGAAAATAAACCAAATGATTGGGAGTTGCTTTGGTCCTGAGTACCCCTACGGTGATCTATTCATCTGCATCTGTAAGTTCATAGAATGTTTAGATCAGGTTGCTAAACTTCCCAACTTGTGTGTATGTACAGAACTTAGCAAAGCACTTGGTCACCTTTTATGGAGATTTATTACAGAAAGACTGACCAGTGGGTTTTTATAATACACACTAATCAAGACAGGAAGGAATTTGCCTCATTAGTGCCCTATCAGATTTTCAGAAGTGTTAGAGAAATGCCATGAAGAAAACATTAGGCCTTAGATTCTAAATGGAAAGAAATGGGAGATTTTAGAGTCTGCTCAATTTTCATTCTATGCTCTGTACTTTGACTACAAGAGTGTAAATTTCAGTACTTGCATTTTCTTTTCTCTCTGTTTCAATGGGGGATCTTTGATTTCTAATTAAAAAGGAATTATCTATATTTATTTTTTTGTGGGTGAAATTGCCCCAGTATCGCCAGCACAATCCCCCCATCAAAAGCTTTTTCTCCCCTCCTTGATCTATCTCTTATCTATATTTATTTTTTTGCGGGTGAAATTGCCCCAGTATCACCAGCACAAATCCCCCCATCAAAAGCCTTTTCTCCCCTACTTGATCTATCTCTCAGAAAATCCAGTAATCTAGCTGCCCTGTATAGGAGGCTGCTTTTTAAATTATTTCTATTAAGTATATACCAGCTGCTGAGGGATTATAAAAGCTTTGTTCTTTCAATAATTGGAAACCTTGTTTACAGAGGACTCACAATATTCTGTAAATGTCTTTGTGTTAAACATAAAGGAACTTGTGTTTATCTAGGCAATGATAATCTGACTATAAAGCAAACTCATTTAAGGATTATGCTTCCTGTCTCTCACTGTGCAGCTGTCACCCTACTGTTCTTTTAAGCTTTGTAAAATACTGAGACGTCTTCCTTAAAATTGAAAAATATATTGGTAAATAAATCAGATAGTTTAGGAATACATGTAATTCCAAATCACAGAGGAATATTTGAGAGACCCCCAAATATCACTCCATCCTAGACAAATTTTTCCGAAGTTCACATTTGCTAATTTGTTGATGGAATTCAGTTCATTCAAAAGAGATTTTAAGGTGTTGAGTCCTAGCAAAGAAAACTAAGACCATTTAGATAATCTAATAGTCAAACTGTAGAATTTTGAGAGCCAAGGAAGAAGCCATTAGCCCTGATGGGTATCTGCTGGAGAAGGAGTGAAGCACAGTTCTTAGGGGTGGTCCCAGTCTAGGCTCGGCCACTTACTAGCTCTGTGACCTCATGCTAGTTATTTAGTGGCTCTCTGTAAAATAATAGCACGCACTTACCTTGGAGCACTGTTTAGAGGCTTAAATGAGACAACAGGAGGGAAACCCTCAGGACTGTTCCTGGCACAGAGTAACCACTCAATAAATGAGAAGTTATTGCCACAGTGCTCCAAGTCTCACCTGCAGTATCTCATCTAATCTTTGAAACAGCCTTATTAAAGTAGCCCATTTTTGTAACTCTAATCTTACTGAAAATTGAGAAAAATGAGATCCAAAGGAGTTTAGTAACCTACTCGAAGTCCCACAGTAGCCAGATCGATGGGCAAGGGTCCACATGCATATTCTGTCTCATTCTGCAAACATGTAGTGAGGACAGGCACTCTTATTTTCCAGATACTCATTATGCGAATATTTGCTAGCAGGAGTTGCTAAAAGACATTGCCAATTAGAAACCGGCTATGACACATTCTCTTGTGTGTGGCAGCTTCTCAAACTTTAATGTATCTATGAATCTCCTTAGAATACAGAGCCCACATTTCTAGCAAATTCCAAGGTGATGCCAATACTGCTGGACCCCAGGTCACACTCTGAGTAGCAGGGTGCTGAAAGACGAAGGGTGGGCTTCTCTCATAGCTGTGTTCTGGTCAGCGACATGTTTAAACATATAGCACATTATATCTGTAATTTCCTTGCCTTTTCCCTGAGGGTTTAGCCTTCAGTATTTGTTTAGGCCAGGAGCCCAGGAGCACTACCCACTCAGGTCCAATTAGATAGTAACTTTCGAATCTTTGGTAATATCACTGCATTATTTATTTTTATTATAATACATTCTCAGTATAGAAGGCTAATTAAATACCTATTTATTCAGCTGTAGACTACACACAAATATACCTCCTCATTACTGCATTAAGTGTTAAACCATTAGGTAATTGGTTTTTAAATGTTTTATATTGTGAAAAGATTGTTATTAGATTGTCAGATAATTACTTAGGAGCATTTTAGTAATATTTGGAAAACAGGTATTTTTGCATACTCCGAAAATGAGTTATTTTTTTCTATGTAAAGTAATGGAATATAGGCTCTTGCTGTTTGGAGCTTTGCTGCCCTACACATCTTTTTAGGAATGGGTTAGACTCAGATAACAAGAGGTAGCTGCATTTACCCTGTGACCGACATTGCGAGAAATCCTGGAAATATGTGAATGATGCAGACGAAATTGGGGCTCCACAGAACAGTTAGGGAAAACATGGCAAATACATATTTAAAATATGGTGAGATAAGTTTTCTAATGAAGATACGTAAAAGGAGCTGTAAGAACACAGCAAAGGATGGGCCTAAGCCTGCCTTCTGTACAGAGGAGACCTCTGAATCCCAGGAATAGCTCATAGCGAATGCCTGGCTGTCTGTGCCAGGCACTGTTGCAAGCATATCACACGTATTTATTCATTAGGTCTTACAACAACCCCATGAGGCAGGTACTTTTATTATCATTCTCATTTTAAACATAAGAAAACTGAGGAGTATAGAAATAGGTAACTTGCTTAAATTCCCACAGATCTGGCCTCAGGACAAGGCAGTTTAAGTCCAGAGCCTGCCTTCTTAACCCACATAATGATCTGCCTTGTTTGAAAGAGAATTCAGGGCTGGGCGCGGTGGCTCACGCAGCGCTTTGGGAGGCCGAGGCGGGTGGATTAAGAGGTCAAGAGATCGAGACCATCCTGGCGAACATGGTGAAACCCCGTCTCTACTAAAAATACAAAAATTAGCAGGCTGTGGTGGCGCGCGCCTGTAATCCCAGCTACTCAGGAGGCTGAGGCAGACGAATTGCTTGAAGCTTGGGGTGGGAGGTTGCAGTGAGCTGAGATTGCGCCACTATACTCTAGCCTGGCGACAGAGCAAGACTCCATCTCAAAAAAAAAAAAAAAAAAAAAGAATTCAGGATCTTAAAATAAGATCACATAAAAATGATGAGCATATCAGAGGGCATACAGTTATGGAACTGCAAGTCATTTGGTTTGATGAGTGCAGAGGATGAACATTGGGTAATGAGGCCATTAGCTGAAAGCATAACACTGGCATGGCCTCACGTATATAGGAGCACCATGTGTGGACTGTGGATAGTAAGGAAAGGACTGAACAGGACTGAACCCATCTCCAGTAGTCACAGTGCTAACAATTTAATTATACTTGAGATGTAACTATAAAGTCATAACATAGATGTTATTTTAACACATCTGTTACATGAGCACGCTCCCTTCCCATCAGTCATCTCGGGAAGCTCTGCTTTGATTTCTGCCAAGTTCCCATTGCTCAGAGCATGTTGGGAACGTCTCTTCTAAAATTCCTTCGGAGCAAGTCACAGTGAGAATCTTATCATCTTATGATCATGCCTCATTTTTGTCTCAAATGTATTAGTTTGATCACTCACCCCATTTACTTATCTCGACCCCAAATAATGTATGCCTGTTGGCTGAAACAACGTGCTCCCTCAAATCCATGCTCAAAAAAACAAATATATGTATATTTCTGCATACAGTGATTCTGACTTTAGTATATGCTTTAAAATCACCTGGGGGGCTTGATTAAATTACACATCATATGCCTACCCTAGTAATTTTGGCTCAGCTGGTCCGAAATGGGGATCCTGTCTGCAGTTTTCAACAAGCATCTTGAAGTTTCTGTTTTGAATGACCAGTCCACACTTGGAGAAGCATACCTTTAAGAATATTCACAAAAAGGGTGATATATCTTAGGTAGTTCCAAAAGAGAAATTCCAAAAATGTTCTGGTCAACAGAGATATAAATGGCAAGTATTGTGCCTACTAGGGGGACTATTTCCTTGTAGATGATGCTTATTTAGAATAAAATGTTCAGTGTTGTTTTTAAAAAGAAGCAGCCATCATTCTGCATGGTCACACCACATACACTGAAACCCCCTGTGCCTTGGGAAGGACCTATTTCATATGTTTCCTCACTTAGTGACCTACCTGGTGCTCTCCTTCTGTAAAGAGAGGGATCCCTCTTTGAGCCAGCTGGATCATCTAAGGACCCAGTATTAGAGGATCTAGTAATCCATCTAACATGACTACATATTTTCTTTCTCTTAAAAAGAATGAGTTGCTTTCACTTCTTGGACTCGGAGCACTAAATCCCAAGAGCAGACATGGCAGATCCGACAGCTGTCAGTCATATTCACAAAGGCCAGGTTCACCAGGTGATGGACTGACCAGCTGCAGCTGCTGTTCTAGGATAATCACAGTGGCAGGGAAGCTCCAGAACCAATCTTCATTCATGTCAGGATATACTGCACTTTCCATTCCTTTCTGAATCTATGTGACCACCTAAATTTTTTTATTAAGTTGCCTGATTTTAACAAACATAGTTTTCAATGAAAATGCAAGATCTTCTGAGTTGCCTTACCTTTTATTTATCAACTATCCTGTCTCCTTCACACCTACTGAAGAGAATCTTGTGTAATTGGAAAAAGAAATTGAGAACTACAGTTTCTTTAATTAAACAAATTCAATTTCACAGGTGGGTCCTGGCTTCTACTGATGGCTGACATGGAGCCTTGCCCCAGGAGTGAGTCAGGCTTCTCTAAGGCACTGCTGGGGCCCAGCACAGCTGTTCCTAGTCTCTTGGCAGGCCCTTGTCCCTGCGAGCCCTATCCCCCAGCCACCTGTTCTGTCTGGATCTGAGGATCCAGTATTATCCACCTTGAAGAAATGTGGATGTTGTGTGATTTGTCTAGCATCATTTAACTTAAACATTAAGCTCTTGACTGGCTTAAAGCTTAGTGGAATATAGAAATAGAGACTGTTTAGACACCTGTAAGCAAAAAGTTTAGAAAAAGAAGAGGGTTTTGTTTTTTTGATTCCAGTCTCTCTCTCTCTCTCTCTCTCTCTCTCTCTCTCTCTCTCTGTCTCCCCATTCACAAGGACACTGGACACATATATTTTCTTTAAAAGCTTCAGAGACAAAAAAGGAAAGAGAGATTGGATTGCTATCAAAACGGCCAGTAGAAGCAGTGATCGGATGTCAACCATATCCTCTATCTTTACTCTCTCTCATTTCTGTCTTTCCTCTCCCCTACATAGGGTTGCCAGATTTAGGAAAGAAAGAAAGAGAGAGTGGGGGAGAGAGGGAGGAAGGGAGGGAGGAAGGGAAGAAAAAGAAGGAAGGGAGGGGAAGTGGAGGGGAGGAAGGAGAGGGGGAGGGTGGGAGGAAAGAAGGGAGGAAGGGAGGGAGGGAGGGACCAGGATGCCTAGTTACATTTAAATTTCAGATATATAAGGAATCATATATTAATATCCCATACAATTCAGGGCTCTTCTTTTATTTTCCAGTGGTTTTCATACGCAGAAGATTTGTCCCTCATTTGGATCAAACTCGCCTCTGGGCAGAATCTTATTTGGCATCCTTCAGGGCATCTTGAATATCAACTTCCCTCTGGGGTTCTATGTTAGATTTCTCCATAAGCATTTCCCTTCTGCTGCAAGTGCAGAACCCCCCTGAGTGCCTCATACGTTTCCTCTCTGCACCTGCGAGGTCATTACTTCATGCACAATGGCTGGCCTGAGCATAGAGCCCCGAACATAATAAGCATGCTGTATATTTTTATGATTGGTTGATGAACTGAAAGCAATTTGTTATCTTGTTAAGAATCAGTTAAATTGAGCATTTATTAACTGTTTACCTGCATGCCAAGAGGCAGCAGTAGGCTCTATTACCAGGCTGCTCATCTGGGAAGTTAGATTAGTAACTCTTTCTCTTTTAGGGAAATAAGAAGATACAGGAAGGGAATAGGGTTGAGAGCTACACCCAGAGTTTGAAAACTTGTGCTATGGTTCAGCCAAAAAGATGGAAATAAAAAATTGGCCTCATATATAGAGAATCACTTTAAATTTTGGAATATCGCCTCTCAAAGAATGGAGATTTTGCCATTATATATCATCAGCTTTCATTGGCTTTTTTAGTCCTAAATTTCTTCTCTGGCTTGTTTTTACAGTCACATATGTATAATAGTAGAAAACTAAAAAAGAACTTAGAAAGCCAAAAGAATGATATAAATGACAAAATATTCAGCTCTCATTATAAAGCTTACCAGCCTGTAGAATAATGGCACACATCATTTATAGAAAGAATATCAGATAACTAGGTGCCTTTTTACACACCTGCTTCTGTTAATGATACTATTTAAATCTTCCTTCACAAATGACACCGAGCAGGCTTTGAACCTTGAAGATTAAGTTATGGATGTCCTGCTTGGTTGAGTAATTTTCAGGTGTAAAATGCACAGAAGAGTGAACACATATTTAGAAGTGTCTAGATGACAAGTATTGTACCAGCAAGGCTCGTCCTAGGCAGCATTGTGAGTGTGGTCCCCCAAGGCCCAGCTCTGCCTTTCTGATCCTTTTCGCTTAGTTCCTAGTGTCCTGCTATCTACTCAGCTCTGCATCCCTTGGAGGATGGAGCTAGGCCAGGACACTGCCTCGTGTCATGAAATCCTGCCACTGTGTCCGTCCCTGAGCCCTGCTGCGAAAACTGTCCATTTGACTCTAGGAATGTGACTCTAGTAGTTGACATGATTGTGGATAAAATTGCTGCCAAGCTCATAGTCTACAACAGTGAATAAACATAAACTTGCTGTCATACATATAACCATTCATACAAATCCATAACTTAATGTCCCTGGAGTTAGGTGAGAAGAACAAAAGCTGAACGTGAGAATTCATGTTACTTTCTCACCTACTCCAACATCATAACATGAGGATACAAAGCTTTTATGAAAGTAGATGATCATTTATGTGAGAAAAATGTGATAACCTCAAGGCTAAAGCTGTGATTGAAAAATCCTTTCTGGAATGTTTGTGTTTAGTCAAGTCATAAATCTTGTTCTCTCTATCCTGCACCTCTGGTGTCAAATGAATTTCAGCTTGTTAGCCACATGTTGAAAAAACAAGAATGTTAGAATATTGATTTTATGTGGAACGTGATCAAGTTAAGCCTGCTTTATTTTTTAATCCAGGTAGACTCCTTGTTTTAATTATAAATACATAATAAAAACAATTAGGCACGAAGTGAAATAAATGCTTATGTTTTATTCATGACAGAAGTAGTTGTTTTATCCTTCAAGATGAAACCTTCTAATATCCTTGCAAATTCCTTAATACTAAAATAAGCATCACTTTGTTTTTGTTGAAAATCTCTTCTTGGGTGATTGGGTTTGGGTGGGAAATGAGCCCATTGATTGGAGACATGTGGTGATTCTAGATCATTCCTACCTGATACTGAAATGTGCTAATTAACTCCAGAGCTTCATGGATCTCTGATTTGGAGAATACAATCTGTAACAAAATTCCTACGAGGACCCTAGTTCTGTTTATTTGAGTAGCATTTTTATCTAGCTGATTTGAATTCAAATGCATTATTAATTTTTTTTCTTTTTAATACAGGTGGAAAACAGACCAAAATATTATGGAAGAGAGTATGTATTATACTATTCTTTGTTTTAATAATTTAGTAAGTAGTCATTTCATGTGCCATTTAAATATTATGTATTTTCTAATATATGGTCACATATGTCTATTGTGCAAGAGTTTAATGATAAGAATAAATGCAATCAGACTCCTTTGGATTAATTTTTTTTATAACAGTCAGGTGCTTGGTTTCCATTAATGTAGGAGGGAGAGCATCTTGTGCTACATTTCACAACACAAAAGAGCTCCCGAGTGCCTGGCAAGTACTTGAAATGCAAGGCAGCATTTTTCATAAGGGAGGCTCTCTGTTAGTGTTTTATTTCACTTTCTACCTCAACACAATAGAAATGTTTGGGGTGTCCAAGATCATACATTGTATCTGAGATCCTGACTTTGGTATACCTCGGTGCAGTAATCAGGATAGCCATCCCACCTCCCTGCCATCTCATAAAACCCAAATGATGATTTCTTTTGGCTGGGGTATATTGGCCAAATTGCCTTCACACTCCCCTTTCCATTTTTCTCTTAATTTCAGCTCTTGTTTCATTTCATTACTGCCCAGCAAATTTGCATGACCATAAAAATAATTCACAGTCTAAGCCTGTGGCATGTAGAGTACATCACAGAGGGCAGGCAGAGCAGTCCAGTGGGGAGGAGATGCATCAGTCACTTTGCTTCCCGAGTCCAGCCTGGAGGCGTTGTGAGGCAAAGTCTCTTTTGAGTCTACCTTCCAAGCTCTGCCAGCCAATCCCAAACCTTCATAGATCAGAGCCTGATCTTCATGATTAATGACCCTCTTAGTGGTCCCGGCCCAGTGCACCTTCCTAATTGCCACAGTTGCATTTCAGAACCTTCCTTGTAGTGCCTTGGGAATTTGACCAGCACTTCTGGAATGCCTGCCTGGGGGCCCTGGCCTCCGCTCCTCTCCACCCTATGCCCCTGCTGTCTGCTCCTCTCCACCCCATGCCCTTGCTGTCTAATCTGTGTGGTACTATGATTTTTTCCCCTCAATATGCTTATTTGTTCTTTTCTGAAAGATAGCATGATTAATTTTTTAAAAAGAGAAGAAAATGACAATCTACCATATATACTTTGGCATGCGAATTCCAAAAGGAACTGTGTATTATGCAATTTTCTTTTTGCAGAAAAGTTCTGTTGAATAACTTTTTAGCTCTCATATTCCACCCCCAATTCATGTACAACATATAGTGAGAGGCTTGAGACTAAGGAAGTGTTCTCTTAACCACCAAAAGGAACAGCTTGTATTAGGTGGAAATTAGCCTTAAACCTTCCGATTCTGTGTTTCCCTTTATTTTTTTTTTTAATGAAGGGTGTTTTTTTCTTCCACTTAAAAAGTAATACATGCTCCATTCAGGAAATGCACATACACATTTATTCCTAAAAGGAATCATAAGAAACTACTGACCATGGATACCTTTCAGGAGAGAGGAATTTTACTTCTATACTGTTTGCATTTCTGGTTCTTTTGTACCTTCGACTTTTGAAATTGGAATTTTCTGCTGTGCACAGGTGTTCCTTTCATTTTTGAAAAGTTAATAAATTATGGCTGGGCACAGTGGTTCACGCCTGTAGTCCCAGCACTTTGGGAGGCCAAGGCAGGCAGATCACTTATGCTCAGGAGTTTAGGACCAGCCTGGGCAACATGGCAAGACCCTCTATCTGTAAGAAATACAAATATTAGCCAGGCATGGTGGCACATACCTATGATCCCAGCTACTCAGGACCACAGGTGGGAGGTGGAAGGGTCACTTGAGCCCAGGAGGTCAAATGCACCATTGCACTTTAGCCTGGGCAACAGAGTGAGACCCTGTATCAAAAAACAAAATTAATAAGTTAATACCTGTTAACTTGGAAAAATTAGAAAATAAAGGAAAATAGAAAATGAAAAATACCCATAATCCCACCATCAAAGAGAATTATTGCTAAACTTTTCCCTTAATCTCTTTCTGGTCTTTGTGTATGCTTGCTTTTTTCTTACAAAGTTGCAATCATACTAATATATTAGATATTATGGATTGGAGATATTTAGACTTTTAAAAACCATGCATAAAGGGGATGACAAGCCACAGACTGGGTCTTCAGGTACACAAAATTGTCATTTTCTTCTTTTGAACGATTGAATTTAATTTAGTTCTTGTCGCCATATGTCCGACGCTGTCAATCACTTAAACTTGCCAATTCAAGTGAATTAAAACTCCAGTTCTAGCAGTTCTAGTGTTCAATAGCACAGTAAGGTAATTATAGTTAAAACAATTTATTGTATATTCCAAAATAGCTAAGAGACGCTTTTGAGTGTTCCCAACATAAAGAAACAATAAATGCTTGAGGCGATGGCCATCCCAGTTACCCTGATTTCATCATTATACATTGTACTTATGTATCAAAATATCACACATTCCCCATAAATATGTACAATGATTATGTACCAATTAAAAATAAAAATGGAAAAAGTATGCATTATCAAAATCAAGAATTAAAAAGAAACAAAAGCTGCTTTTGGTCAGGCACAGTGGCTCACTCCTGTAACCCCAGTACTTTGGGAGGCCAAGGCAGGCAGATTGCCTGACCTCAGGAGTTGGATACCACCCTGGGCAACATGGTGAAACCCCATCTCTACTAAAATACAAAAAATTAGCTGGGCATGGTGGTGCACGCCTGTAGTCCCAGCTACTCAGGAGACTGAGGCACAAGAATCGCTTGAGCCTGGGAGGCGGAGGTTGCAGTGAACCGAGATCGCACCACTGCACTCCAGCTTGGGCTACAGAGTGAGACTCTGGCTCAAAGACAAACAAAAAAAGAACTTGGCTGCTTTTGGGTTGCCTGCCTTTGTTTAGAGACTCCGCCTTCTCCTGGAGTGTCCTGGAGCAGTTCCCTGTGCTCTCCTCTGTGTGTGCCTGTCCTGCTTTGTTACTCTGGCCCACGGGTTGTATCTTTGACATCCCAGCTTTTGTCTTTTCTTTTCTACTTGCGTGTGGGAATATTTTGCAGTGCTGTCTGCCCCTCCCACTCTCCCGCTGTACGTCCCTCTCCACCCCCCATCCACCCCCACACTCACTGCCGCCCCCCAACCCATCCACAAGGCAGCCCCCAGGGCTCTTTACCAGGCCATGTGTCCCGCCCTCTCTAACGTGGCTCAAGCCGCACAGGAGGCTACTCCACAAGGTTCCCAGGTCCAGTGGCCTCACCATTAAAGCCCCAGTACCTCTGCTCCAGGCCCCAGTAAATTGGCCTCCTGGTTCCAATCCATATCTGCTAGGCAGGGCCAGTGGGACCCCCTGAGACTGGGCTCTGCCTCAATCCCTCCCACCAGAACCAGGGATGCTGGTCTTTTGGGGAGGCAGGAGGGCTCTCTGTTATGTCACAGAATGCTCATCCTCACTCAGAAGAGCATTGCTCCAAGATCTCTAGGCATCAGCTCTTGAGATTTAAAATCAAAATTTCGGAAGCCAGAAAGCCTTTTTCTCCCAGGACATCACTGCTGTAGACCTGTAAGAACCAATTTTGAAACACAAAGCCACAGGCTGCTTCTGACCTCACTTTCCTTGGACAGAAACTGCAGCTTGAAAGACCTGGTTTTTTAAGTATAGCGGGAGTTAAGAAATAAATATTGTGGTAGGCACTTTTTTTTTTTTTTTTTGAAACAGAGTCTCATTCTGTCACCAGACACCAGGCTGGAGTGCAGTGGCTCGACCTCGGCTCACTGCAACCTCTGCCTCCCGGGTTCAAGCAATTTTCCTGCCTCAGCCTCCTGAGTAGCTGGAACTACAGGCATGTGCCACCACACCCAGCTAATTTTTTTGTATTTTTAGTAGAGACGGAGTTTCACCATGTTGGCCAGGATGGTCTAGATCTCTTGACCTCGTGATCCACCCGGATAGGCACTTTTTAAAATGTTATCCTTCTACATTTGTACTCTAACTTAATCTTTGCATTCCTGGGGAAAATACAAAACAAAACAAAACTTGTCTAGCTGACTTCCCTTTCCTCCTTTTCCTTTCAAGAAAGTAAAGGAGTTTTCCTCTGTCCAGAAAATTTATTCTGTGATGTATTCTCCAAAGTTCTCCAAGGTTGGGTAATCCTAGAAAGAGGTATTGCTCCTCTCCTGGAAGCTTGGAGTCCCCTGTCACTGACCTAACTCCCTAACCCAGTGTGCCCCACTTTTCATGAAATACTGACTGATCAAACCTCCAGTCCTGTGAGAGGAGCAGCTGTCTTTGCTTAAAGGCAACAAGGAAAGTGGGCTGGTTCCTGACCCAAATGTCAACTCTCCCTCTTCCTCCGAGGAGTCGCTGTCTACTCTTTGGGCCTCAGACAGCTGCCTCCACGTCAGAGTGATCATGGGCCAAGCATGCAACCTTCCCAGATGTGCCACATTTTCCACACGCATGTGTATGGGTTTTAAAATGGTAGTGAAGATAAATTTATCTTTAAAAAAGAAAAACAATTACATTTTTCTAAGACACCCATAAGCTGCTGCTCTCAAAATGTAAAGAACCAGAAGACCGTTGATTATAGCTAGCTCTTTCCAGAAAATGAGCCTGTAAAATTAACACCACTCTGCACCTGAAGCAAGCAGGTTGCTAATCAATAAATGTCCACTTGCAATTAGGATAACACATAGTTCTTTGTTTGAGCTGAGAGCTAAATTGGTAATTGCTCTTCTGTTATTTCCTATGGTTAAAAAAAAAAGCGAGGGCGGTATGTAGCCCGGCTTTTTGTTTCAACTTTCATTTTCAACTTGACAGCAAAGACAATAGCAGAAAGCCAAGTGGGCTGGGCATGCTTCCTTTGGTTTGCCTGTTTGAATACTTGTGTTTGGTGCACGTGAGGGGTGGTTTCAAATCACTTGAGATGTGCAGCAGTCACTCCGCTCTTCAGCCCGCTGGGTGGGCTGTCGATTCTGGGTGCCCCCGCCATCCTTTGAAAGCTAGTTCTTTGTGGTCCTTATTCTGTACGTGGTCTGTTCAGAGCAACGATGGTCTTGCACCTTCAGGTTTCATGGGATCATCTCCCGGGAGCAGGCGGATGAGCTTCTCGGAGGTGTGGAGGGTGCCTACATCCTTAGAGAAAGCCAGCGGCAACCAGGATGCTACACGCTGGCTCTCAGGTGAGGCGCATTTCATTCCTTGTTTTCATTGCTGTACAAGTGGCTTCACTGATATTTGCCCGTCTTTAAGAATTGTAGTAGAATATACATAACATGAAATTCACCGTTTTTCCCATTTTTATTTTATGAGAGGGGGTCCCACTCTCTCACTCAGGCTGGAGTGCAGTGGCACCATCACGGCTCACTGCAGCCTCCGCCTGCCAGGCTAAGTGCCTCTCACCTTAACCTTCTGAGTAGCTGGGACCACAGGCACACACCACCATGACTGGCTAGTTTTGTTTGTTTGTTTGTTTTTTAGAGAAAGGGTCTCGCCATGTTGTCCAGGCTGGTCTTGAACTCCTGGGCTCAAGCCATCTGCCTGTCTCAGCCTCCCAAAATGATGGGATTACAGTCATGAACCACTGCACTTAGTCTACTTTTACCATTCTTAAGTGTAAAATTCAGCAGCATTAAGTACATTCTCAGTGTTGTGCAAACATCTCCGAATCCATTTCCAGAACTTTCTCATCATCCCAAACAGAAACCTGCTGTCATAAACAATCATAGAGTCATTTGATCCTAGAAATTACTAAGGGTATTGTCAGCATCCTTCTGATTTGTGAAAGTCAGAGAGTAATGCTCCCTACTCCTTACTTGGTATCTTCACTTATTTCTGAAGCACCCGCAGTATATCAGAGGCTGCATACATTTCCTCAGCCACAGTTGCTATCAGTAGGCATGGACACTGGGGCTCTGATGATGGACACACAGTAAACTAGGGAACCATCTGGAAAGCTGGTGTTTCTACAGCCGCCTCTGCCTGCACCATCTAGCTGGCCAAGGCTGCAGGGTCTCTGCCTCAGCTCCCAGCAGCCCATGTGGAAGGAAGGGCTCCTTCACCTGGCTCTACTCACGCAGACCTCACAAGACCTGCATTTGCTCAGGGGATTCTCTCAGGGATTACCTTTTTGATCCCAGGAACTTGTCATGAGGGCAGTCACGACCTTTCAGGCCAATGAGCCAGTAGAACAGACTCTACTGAGCCTTTACCACAAAATCACAAGTATTAAACATCACAACACGAGAAAGAGTGCATTTATGGCACTTTTCAAACCTTGATCAAATATTTTCTGTCATTTGATCCTCACCTCAGCCCTGTACGTTTCAGGGAAGGTATCCAGTTTTAGAACCGAATTATCTTCCAAAAGTTCGTTTGTGAACTCTTCGTAACTGGAAAGCCCTCTCTCCATAGAGGGAATGGTGTCCTTGGAAGCACTTCCCAGGCCCACAATGGTGTGTTCAATGCACCATCTCCATATTATGCCTGTGCAATGACACTTTCCGGGTTGTAGTATGTCGACCACGTACGTTAAATAATGTAATTATGAGGATAAACTTAAACATCTATTATATCACACCTTCTAGGTATGCAGAATAATTTCCTGTTTTCCTAGCACTTCAGCAGCAGAAGCTGGCAGTTCTAGTGGGGAATCAGGCAGGGGCTGTAGATGGAAGGCTAGGGCCCAGAGAGGAGGGACCCTGTAGATTAGATTGTGGGGACTCTAGCAGTGGCTCCAGCAGAGAGTTTAGCACACCTTATTGCTTCCCTTCCACTGCACCAACTGGGGTGGAAGGCATGGGGTGCTCTGCTGTGGGGGTGGTAAAGATTCAATATCAAGGAGGCATCACAACCAGGGGCAGAGCATTCCTTGCAGAAGTAATTGCCAGGTATCGGGGAGAGCTGGTTCCCATTAAGTAAATGTATAAGTAACATAGTTATAAATCAGGCATTACCCTCTGACTGTTACAAATGAGAAGGATGCTGACAATGCCCTTAGTGATTTCTGGGATCAAACGACTCCATGTGACGGCCTGGATTGAATCCTCACCCCTGCCTCATCCCAGGCATGTAAACTCAAGCAGGAACCACCATCTCTTCAAGCATGGGTCGCCTCCATGGTAAAACCGGCATAACCGCTGTACCATCTCAAAGGGTCTCTGTGATCATCAGGGGGAAGAAAATCACATCAAGGGGTTAGTCCTGTGCCTGGCATACAAGAAGTATTCAAAAAATGTTAGCTGTTGTTATCACTCCACACTGTGCCTATTTCTAACGCAGTTGTAATCCCTCCTTGTCTCGTGGGCAGGTTTGGAAACCAGACCTTAAACTACAGGCTCTTCCACGACGGGAAACACTTCGTGGGCGAGAAGAGGTTTGAGTCGATTCACGATCTGGTGACAGATGGCTTGATAACACTGTACATAGAAACAAAAGCTGCCGAATACATTTCAAAAATGACAACGAACCCCATCTATGAACACATTGGATATGCCACCCTACTCAGAGAAAAAGTATCCAGAAGGCTGAGCAGGTCTAAAAACGAACCAAGAAAAACAAACGTCACACACGAAGAACACACGGCAGTGGAAAAGGTGAGCTGCGTGCGAGGAAACAGCCTCTCTTGGTTTAGTCCACGCGGAATCAGCAGGCGGGTTAACTAGCGATATGGTTTGCTGAAATGTTAGAGGAGACCCACCCCCACCCAAAGAACTCTAGAATTTTAGTGCCAAAGGGACCTTAGAAATCTTCTAGCTCAGCCTCCTCATTTTACAGATGAAGCCCAGAAATGTTCAATGATTTACTCAAATTTATACAGTCAGAGCCAGGGCTTCTACCAACAGTCATTTGTGGGTTTATTTGGAGTTTGAGAAAAAAAAAAAAAAAACAACCCTCCATCAATGCGTTATGATGAAACATATTTTCAGTTGCCATTTGAAGTGACACTGGCTCCATCTCTAGTTCCACCCAGCCGGCCAGATACGTGGTATTTTTAGTTGCTTCTCTTAGGACTGGCTGACTGCCCGTGATTTACAGATCAGGTCTCCTGAAGGTGGTCTTACCTAGATAACAGGTTTCATTGATGGATATGGGAGCATTTCACTGACAGATATGGGAACGTGGCTATCTCTGGGAAGCTTAGAATGACAAGCTGTCCTTTGCCCCAGACAAAGTTATTATTGTCTCGCCGAGGATTAAAATCTCCTAAGTGGGCAAGTATGCAGGCAGAGGGGATTGTGGCAGGAGGTGGCCAGGGAGATCTGATTTTCCTATCCAGTAAGTAGCCGTTTGTTTGAAAGCCACCACCAGAGTTTGCTAGCAGATTTTTGGGATGTGCCCCTTGAGGGACCGTCTGCTTTGCCTGGTCCTATCTGTTTCCCACTGAAAGAAAGTGACAGCCAGCCACGCCACTCAGCCCCTGTGGAGTCTGTGCTGAGCCCGGCTTCTCAGGCATGCTAGGGCTGGGACAGATAGAAATAAGCGGATCGGAGATGCAGTCCCATCACACTGCTCCTTCCAGCGGTCGCTAATCCTGGTTAAACCAGAACGGGCTTCCTGTCAGCGTCAGTGGGAAGCAAAGGAGCTGATGGATTTGGCACTGGCATTGGCAGAGTGGCTTCATCAGAAAGCCCTGAGATGGGAGGAGGGTGGGTGACACCGTGGTCCTGCTGGCAGAGACAGGGATGATCTCAATTGATTTGCTAATTGAGCTTCATATCCTAGGAGAACCTTCCACAGAACCACATCAGTGCAGCAGCTGGGCCCGTGAAAACATAATTTGCCATTTTCTTTTCATAACTCCAGTGTCTCCAAAACACTTGTTTATTCTTTTCCAAATAATTGATTTGGGAAATTGTGGGGTTTCTGATTGTTTACATTTTAACAAAAGAGGGATAGGACTGGAGTCCCAACTTTCAGAGTTTGTTCCAGTCTAGACAAAAGCCATTCCTTTGTCTGTTTGCAAAATCTGTTCCAAAGTAATTTCGAATAGAAAATATGAAAGCCGACCTTCCCGGCCGTGACAAATCAGAAGATGAATTGTAAAATAAATCTCTGAAGCAGTGTTTATATTTCTGAATCAGAGAGCAAAGCCACCAAAAGGGCAATCTGTTAACAACAGCAGGCTGCACTCTACAACATCTCAAGGAAAAGGGGTGAGCAGGAGGAGTGTCTCTTCTGTGGAGGGCTGAGTTGAGATTCTCGGTATTGAAAATGGTATTACTAGATCCTTGACCTCCCCCAAGAGGGAAGTTTGGTCAACAGAACTGACATTTCTGGAAAATATTCCTATCAGGAAACTTGTTCATCAAAATATGCCATCTTCTGCAGATATTTTTGTATTTATTTGTCAAAAATAAATTGTGGAGGAAATTAATAATCCAATTAATAATCACTTCGAATGAGCCACCCAATACACATTGGCCTTTTGGGGAAAAGGTAAATCAAGAAAATATTGCAGGGAGACACCCAAACTCTCTGAGCAGTTTGATGGACAGGTGTCGGTGGTGTGGATTTTCCTGGACACTAATGATGTGACTTTTGGTTGTCCCAAGGGGTGCTGTGGACACTGGACCTGGTCACTTGCTGGGGGCTACTCATTTTGTTAGTAGGTTTGTTAAGTTACTTGGTAGGAATCCATCCGTTTCTCTCTGACCTGTATTGACAAGTGGAATTATTAAAAGTCTCAGCCTTGCCAGAGATTCTGTTTCCCTTAAGGGCAGGTCAGTGGACCGTTGCCATGGAGTCAGTGACTAGAAAAGAGGGACCGGAAACTCGAATGGCTTCACTGAGAGGAGTGGGGATGTAGGGGGTGGTTACCTGTTTACTTTGGTAAGGGCGCATCTTAAAGGTTTTAATGAGTGAAATGAGCAGGTGTCCTAATATTTCTCAACTCCAGACACATAAGCATTTCAGTTGCTGGAGTACTTAAATTTCGTTTTCCTGTTTGTTTTATTGATCATTTCCAAGTGAATCCAGAGAGACGGTGTTACCTGCATATCCAAGAATACTAACGCAGTATTAATTGGCAAAAAGAGATTACCTGCCCCTGAGATTTCGGTGGTTTCCAGATTTCTGTCCGGTCATGACTGTTAGCAGTAAACTTGATTTTAATGACTGTAGATGAGATAGGAGGTTGGGAGGAAGCCAGAAAAAAAGTTGTGATGGTTAGCCAGTAGTGATCCGTCTCCCCACTGATTCTTTATTTAGTTGGGTTTAAATACATTCTACTCTATATGAGCCGCCATTCGGTGCATTTAATTAAAATGGCCACATCCACTGTCATTTCTTCTATGAAACGCATTTCAGAGCTTATTCCATAGATAGATTGTCTACTGACCTTCACCCACGGCACTGTAAGCAACAAAGGAGTAACACGAGATTTCACATTTTTTGTTGAACACGTATGTGAATAATTTCCCATTTTATCTTTGGAACTACTTTGCCAGGTCCGTAGGGCGGGAATCACCATCCCCATTTTATTGAAAGGCTCACCGTGGCGGGGTGAGGAATGAGACCCTGGCTTCCTGAGTCGATGTTCAGAGCTTCTTAAATTGGCTAAGCAGTTGTGCCTCCTTCTGTGCTCCCTGCCCTTAGTGCTTTGAGTGAACACGCTTGGTTTTGGCTGTCCTGAGGCAAGTAAGGCTGAAAGTCACTCAGTATTTACATGATCTGTTTTCAGAAACATATATTTTCAGTATTTACATGATCTGTTTCTGAAAACTGCTATGACTAGCTGTAATAACTAGCATTTTCTTATAAAATATACCCTATGAATCCAATACATATGACAACAATGTTTTTGACAGCACATTTTTATTAAATAAATATGGTTTGTCGTATTAAATTGCATCTGTGTTTTAGTGGGGGAAAAATATCATCCATGCCCCTGACATAATAAAAGCACATTTAAGAATATATTATATTATACCAGTTTATTCATTTCACTATTCATTGTAGCAGCAAAAATTAGAAAATGACCTTAATGTCCGTCAATTTAAGACTGCCTAAATTAATTATGGTACATCCATGTTGAGGACTATCACACAACCCCAGAAAAAGAATGAGAACCCTCATATGGACTGATAGGGAACAGTCACCTGGAATCATTATATGGAAGTGTCTGGCAGTGTGGTGTATAGACTATGGTATTATTTGAGTAAACCAGTACAAAAAAATTTTTATTTTAAAATTTGTATTTTTATTTTTTATTTTTTAAAGACAGGATCTCGCTTTATTGCTCATGCTGGTCTCTAACTCGTGGGCTCAAGCAATGCTACCATCTCAGCCTCCCAAGTAGCTGGGATTACAGGCATGAGCCACTGCATCTAGGCAAAAAAAAGCTCTTGCGTGTATTTTTTTCATGCAAAGTCATAAAATATCCCTTGAAGGATGCAAGAACCAGTATCATTGTGAAAAGGGGAGGTGGGTGTCTGAGGGGTACAGTGTGGGAAGGAGAATGTTCCCTGCTACTCGTTCATGCTCTTGGAATTTTGAACCGTGATCGATGCAGTGCCCTATTTAAAAATTTAAATAAGAGAAAATAATGCGCTGTGTCTTAAATTCATATACATTAAAGCAAACCCTGAACAAACAAACATTCTCTGCATGGAGTGCTTAGTGCACACACACACACACACACACACACTCACACACACAGTAGTTCCAACAGTTAGCACCCGGGCTGTTTCTTCCCAGCTCTGAACACACACACACACTCACACACACACACACTCACACACACAGTAGTTCCAACAGTCAGCACCCAGGCTGTTTCTTCCCAGCTCTCAACACACATACACACACCCCTCAAAACACACACATTCACACCTCAAAACACACACACACACACACACTCACACCAGTTCTGACGCTTTGCACCCAGGCTGTTTCTTCCCAGCTCTGAACACACACACACACACACACTCTCACACACACAGTAGTTCCAACAGCACCCAGGCTGTTTCTTCCCAGCTCTCAACACACACACACACACACACACACACACCCCTCAAAACACACATACACCTCAAAACACACACACACACTCACACCAGTTCTGACACTTTGCACCCATGCTGTTTCTTCCTAGCTCAACCCTATGCTGATAGGACACTTTCATTTCCCCGTGGGGTCCTTAACAAAGAGTCTGTTTAGCAGAGTTTTACTGAAGGTTGGAGCTGGGAGAGGGTATGATGGCACAGGGCACACATCACCAAATAGAGTGCAATATGTCTGCCCCTAGAAATTGATTAGCTGCTGCTTCCTTCTTTCCTGGCATTGCCTTCCCCCGATGCACAGACCCCTCAGCTATGCCCTCCAGGACCCTCCCCAGCTCTACTCCCATTCACCAACACACCACCACCACGCCTTTCTCAAACTGCTGCCAGGCCAACTTCCAAAGTCCTCTTGCTGTCTTAGGGCAGGCACTAAAGCCCTCTTTGGTTTATACTTTCTTCCTGTAAAACCAAGGAGAGTTACCTCTCCAGAACTAGTGGTCTTCCAGCCTCACCGGGCTGTCCTCCTTTACAGATGAACCGTTTCAGCGGAGCACAGCCTCTCCCCCTCCTCTCCTAGCCATGTTTCTTTTTTCTTTCTAAAATATTTTCTTCTTTTCCAGCTGCCTATCTTTATTTCTACAGTGGTTCTTTCATTGGTTATTTCACTGTTTCCACCATGAAGTCCGCTGGCCTGTCCCAGTATCTTTGCCTAGGAATAATATTACATTTCCCCACAATGTGCTTGAACAGAGCCCATGGCCAGGCCAGGGAGTGAATGCCCAGCCCTCGCTTACCGACAGAGATCTTCGTGCAAGGTTGAGCCTGTCCTGAGTGGTTGGTTCTCCCCAGTGCCAAGCTCGCATCTCACTGCTGGTGTCCCTGTGATGACTTTGTGCTCATCAGAGTGTTATTGTTGTTGGTGTAATTCTGGAAAAGCTCTTACTTGCTTTTTCTACAGGACAGAGTTCAGATTCCTCAGCAGGATATTTGCAGCCTGTCTAAGCCTGGACCCCTTGCGAAAGCAGAGCCTGAGACTGGGGTTTGGTATAGATGGGGAATTTGGAAAGGCTTCCCAGGGAGAGGAAGGAGTAGAGGCCAGGCAGGTGAATAGAGGAGAAGTGGCTGCTATAGGCATGTGTGGAGCTGGTCACCTTCTCAGGAGCTGGATAAAACTGCTCCTAAGAGGAACTGAAGAGGAAGTTTAATCCATCACCTCCTGTCCCCTCTTGGTTGACGGGTGCCTGTGAGTTAGGTTCCCCCCAGTTCGAGCCATGCATGCTGGAGAGCTAGAGGGTGCCATGGACATCCCTGGCAGCCTGTGGAGTCGGAAGCAGCTGTCCTTTTCTCCTATTGAATAGAACCTGCCAGCCTCAGCCTCCCCTCACAGCCGCCCTGGCATGCTGCACATCATCTTTATGAGAGCTCAGCACCCTGTGCCCAAGGTCATTCTTGAGATCAGTGGTTCTCAAAGCATGGCCCTCAGGAACCAGCAGCATCAGCATCACCTGGCAGGCTTCTTAGAAATGCACGTTCCTGGGAGCCATTGTGTGGGGAACTCTGGGGTGGCCCCCCGCCAATGTGTGTTTTAAGCCTCAAGCTGTTCCAATTCCCACTTGCATTTCAAAATTGGTGGTTTCTGTCTCTCTCTTCCCCTAGAGGTGGATCAGTGGGAGGCAGAGGCTACTCCTCAGCCTACTTCCTAATTCTAAAGCCCCACACAGCATTTGGTGAGACAAGCACTGGTTGAATGAACAATGGGTGGGTAACTTAAAGTGTAACACGCTGCCCCAAATCCACCCTAAGGAACAGTGTATCTCAAATCCATGAAGAGGGTGCCTCAGGATCTCCCACACCTTCTCAGCACGGGCTCCTTCCTTCAGTGGGCTAAGATCTGGCCACCAACTCCTAGCATCAGGAGCAGCAGGAGTCTGGAGGAGCAGGGGAGTCCTGGAGACCATCTCATGCAACCCTTCTGTTTTGCAGGACAGGAAACTGAGGCAGCCGACTCAATAGCATAAAAGCATTTCAGTGACACCAAGAAGGCTTGGGTAGAAAAGGATGCTTTTTAGCAGCTATCTTAGAGTTAAGATTGTTAAAGACTTTTTATGGGTTGGGACCCGCAACTGTGCCACTGTGGAGGGGTCTTGGTTCTAGGGGTGGAGAGGCTTGGTGACTTCATTCAGGACAGTAGATTCAAACATGGTGTTGCCCACTGCCCTTCAAGCAGAGGTGTGCATTCATTTGCCAAAGAAAGAGCCTGAATTATTAATGCAGAAAGCGTTGTGGAGCTGGAAAAGATCACTTGCATTATGGGGTCTAAAGAACCTGTAGATTTTCTCTGCAGGAGGTTCCTTGGAAATAACATGTAACTGACATATCCAGTCTTTTCTCGGGATTCAAGGGTAAATGAAGATGAGCATAACTTAGCTATTATAGTAGGTGACAGGTACCGTGACGACGCTGATCGGCCATCTTCCTGCCCTTGCACGCACAGTTATAAAATGCGGTGGGATAGGACGCAGGAAGAATGGATTTAACTTAGCGTACATCCCTCATGAAACCGGTTTTTGCCTACCATTGTTTTCAGTCAGAATTCCCTGATGATGTGGGATTTATCACTTAGTCTGAGCAATTGCTGATTTGGTTGGCTTGGTGGTTCTCAAACTGGCTACAGGTGGGACTCACTCTGGACGCTTTTAAAAAATGCCCATGGCTGGATGCGGTGGCTCGTGCCTGTAGTCCCAGCACTTTGGGTGGCTGAGGCTGGCGGATCACTTGAGGTCAGGAGTTCAAGACAAGCCTGGCCAACATGATGAAACACTGTCTCTACTAAAAATACAAAAAAAAAATTAGCTGGGCACGGTAGCACATGCCTGTAATCCCTGCTACTTGGGAGGCTGAGGCAGGAGAATCATCCAAACTCAGAAGGTGGAGGTTGTAGTGAGCCTAGATCACATCACTGGACTCCAGCCTGGATGACAGATGAGACTCCGTCTCAAAAAAATAAAATTTTAAAAATATATTTAAAATGCCCATGTTCGGCCCACTTGGCTATGGAATCAAAGTCTTCACAGATAAAATTCACCTGCCTGTCCCCCCAGGTGATTGTCAAGTACGGCCAGGGGTTGAGAACCTGGGTTAGATGGAAGGGGAGACAGGAGAGTAAAGGTGATGAGACATTTGGGAAACACTTTCTTTTAAGGACACCTGTCCCACTTGTTCCCATGCCTGTTATATTCCTGAGGCTCTTTTGTGTCCTGAACTAGACCCTAGCCTTCTTCCTCTCCTTCTATACAACACATGAAAAGTCCTCTGGGAAAACACTCAGCTAAACAATGGTGGTTACAGTTACCTGTGCTGGTTCAGGGTTTGACTTTGCTCCCTTTTCATGATTTCTTTCCCTAGATTATTGCCTGAAATATAAATGATGGGAAATAATTAACTGAAGTGGCATTAAATAATTTAATGAAGGAGCAAGGAAAAGTTAGTCCTTTTCTTAGGCGTCAGCTAGTGGTTTCTTTGGGTGGATATTTTATCAGATAGCATCTCTTTTTACCAGTTCCTCAATATCAGTGTTTTCAAAGAGGAACAGAAGAGGAAAATCGTCCTAATACGTTGAGCGTTTGGAGGTATACGATGGGCCAAACGCCAACCCCTCTTTACTTGTCCCCATCCAAAATCTCTCTAGGAAACAGCTAATTTAGAGACACAGCCCCTGAGAAAGTATTTTCTATGCAAATAGTGCCATCTTGTGGTTGAAATGAGAGTTACATGCTGATGACACAAAAGACCAAATCTAACAGATGTGCAGGTAATGTCCAAGAACAAATTTTTCAGCAACGAACCCATTGAGTCATCCCACTTTCCTCAAGTTTTATAGCACAGATCAGGCTGCACAATGGCTTGGGGTGTCCGTTCTGTGACCTGTGCTTCTTCTCTGCATAAGCACATGGGCAGCTCTGTGGGCCTAGGACTTGTAAAAATCATCCCGGGAATCTAATTGTAGGCTAGAAGTGCCCAAAATTCTTGGCCTCAGGACCCCTCTATATTCTTTAAAGTCACTGAGGATCCCAAAGAGCTTCTGTTTATGTGGGTTCAGTCTTGATATTTACTGTATTAGAAAGTAAAACAGGCCGGGCATGGTGGCTCAGACCTGTAATCCCAGGACTTTGAAAGGCCGAGGCTGGCAGATCACCTGAGGTCAGGAGTTTGAGACCAACCTGACTGACATGGTGAAACTCCGTCTCTACTAAAAATACAAAATTAGCCGGGCGTGGTGGCACATGCCTGTAATCACAGCTGCTCGGGAGGCGGAGGCAGGAGAATCACTTGAACCCAGGAGATGGAGGTTGCAGTGAGCCAGTATCACGCCATTGCACTCACTCAGCCTGGGCAAAAGAAAAAAAGTAAAACAGAAAATTCAAAAATATTTATTAATTCTTTCAACATAAAAGTAATAAACCCATTATGTGTTTGTATGAATAACATATTTTTGTGAAAAATAACAGTTTTCCACATAGAGAAAAAAGCGGTGAGAATATCGGCATTGTTTTTACATTTTTGTAAATCTCTTTAGTGTCTGACTTAAAAGAAACAGCTGGCTTCTCACATCTGCTCCTGTATTCAACCTGGGATGTATTGTTTTGTTTGAAGTATAGGAAGAAGCTCTGGCCTCACAAAGATGTGTAATTGGAAAAAAGGAATGTTCTTATAGCCTTTTCAGGTAAATGCGGGTTTTAAATATATTCTAGACCACAATTCAACAAGTGGTAGTTTCTTAAAGATTCGTTGCAATGTCAGTCTCTGAAGGCAATCACTGTAATAAAATCAGTTTTGACATGGACTCTCTGAAGAGATCTTGGGGTCCCCTAAACATTGGTAGACCACACTTTCATGAGCCAAGCTTTTTAAGGTGTTTATATTTTCACATCTCCGGAGAGGTGTTTAAGGAATTATCCCACCACTTTTATCACTTTTGACTGCAGGAGGTAAATGGTGCTGTCACCTGGGACTGCTGTGCACCTAGGGGGACTGTTCAGGTCATGAGGAGGTGTTCTTCTGGATCTGACCCACCAAGCGTCCGCCTTGAGCTTGACTGAGCTCTTCCCAGCGGCTCTCACTAGGCGGTGGGGGGACAACAGGCTGAGTCTATATGAGCTTTCATTTTAGGGATCTCTCTGGGGTTGCTGAATTTTTTAAATTTTATCGAGGCTTTTTAATCATGGGACTTTTACATAATTTACTCTGGAAGATAATTTTTATGATGTTTAAGTCAGGGTAGTCTCTTATTTATATTTTAGCTTGGCTTAATTGTAGGAACAGTGTTGGTAGATTTAGGGTGATTACTTTTATTTTTGAGGTGAAACTGATGGGCTGTTTTTGTATTCTTAGTGATTATATGGTGGTTTTTGGCTGTGAATAAAATGTTAATGTTTGTATATTAGTCTAGGTGGGATGATATGTTAAAAAGATAAACGACAATAACTTGGGTATGTATTTAGGGTTCTCTTGATTAAAGCGTTTTTTAATTAAATAGGTTCAAAGTGAGAAATGAAGAGTGTATTTACATTACATCTGTGGGCCATCTATTGGCACTTAGTTTTTAATTAGTAAGTGGTGAAGTAGAAACACTTGTTTGAGGAGTCTCAGCCCCTGGGCTAAATTGGGTATTTTGTTGAGTGTGAGATGGTGAGATTATACTTGACATTTTCAATGTGGTTTTTTTTTTTTTTTTTTTTTGAGTAGGGGAGTTTGTCTCTTTGTATTTGAAGAAACTGGAGGGAAAAAGTTATAGGAGTTGATGAAACAGTTGAAGGAGAGAGTTATTATTTTGAACCTTTGTAAGAAGAGAAAAGGTTGAAAGTAGTGAGACATAGTAAAGGTTGAACTTTTGATTTATAAATTTGAGAAGTTTCTAAAGAATGACTGCCACATATAATGCTCTAGTTATTTAAAATATTATCTAAAACTTTAAAAACGCAGACTTTCCCCCTCAATTCCCTAAACTCCCCCTCCCTTACTCTCTAGCCACATTAAAAATTCCACACTTCTACTTTTTATTAAAACACATTTTTTAAATCTTGCCCTCCCGTCTTCTCACTTTAATCAAATTGCACAAACCTTTCTCTCTCTCCAAACACCTATATATCACCATTTAACATCAACTACACACCAAGCACCCAAGCCTAAATTTCGAGTTCAACACAAAACTAGGGCCTGTGTCATCTGGAAACAGCTTTGCAGGTAATTCTGATATATATGCCCAATGAGGAGCTGCTCACTGGGTCTCTCTTTTTTGTACAGAGGAAATACCGAGGCTCAAAGCTCAAAGTGACATTGAACAAGATGCGCTGGGAGGAGGAGACACAATTTTAGCAAAGCCCGTTATTTTCCTTCTCTGGCCTCGTCCTGGGTATCACCCTCTTTCTTACCTCTCCTGGGCTTCTCCAGCTACCATCTTTGTGTCTGTTTCATCAGGGCGCATCCGTCTCCCCGCTCCACCCCCTTAGTGGGTAGCTGTCATTTTTTGCCACTCAGAGCCACCTCAGTTCAGTTGCTTCTGGCGGAGTCACATCTGCCCACTAATCCCAGAGCTGGATTTGTGATTCAAGGCCAAGCCGAAGGACCACATGTGCCTGGCCAGGGTGGATGGTTCAAGGATGGCCATGTGGTCAAGTCAGAGCCAGTGAAACACAACAGACTTCTACTGTGAGTTCCAGGAGATAAGCCTTTTACCTTCTTTCCGCTTCGCTCAGTTAGATAAGAGAAGGCTAACGCCTTCTCACTAGCCCACAGAGCCTGAGAATGGAGCCTGGAGAGAGCAGGGCCTGCAGAGGAGGAGAGAAAAGCTGAGTCCTGAGGCCTGATCTGAGCCTCTATAAGAATTTGTAGGGGTGGGTGGGTCGGGTCCTGGGGGAAAGGGGAATGATTTTGTTCCCCGAGTAATTGCCATTGCTGTGAATGGAAATGAAACTGTCAGGGCTACATTGGTTTGTTTCCATGGCCTCTGGACCAGGTTGCAGAACCGGCATTACTCATTTTTCAATAAAAACATGTCTGGCCAGGTCTTATGATGATAGTTTATAAATGTCCCTGTTGGTTTTCTCTCTCCTTATACACAATCATTTTGAAGTTTCTGGAAAGTTAATATTTCACTTTGTTCCTAAGTCCCCATTTATGAACTTAATAAAGTCCAAGCATCAGAAGAGGAAGTTAAAGTTTACACATGCAACTTTGATTGTTCTCAGGTGACTCAGTGGTTTAAAAAATTATTTAAGAAGTTGCCTATAATCCAAGCACTTTGGGAGGCCAAGGCAGGCAGATCACCTGAGGTCGGGAGTTTGATACCAGCCTGACCAACATGGAGAAACCCTTGTCTCTACTAAAAAGTACAAAAAATTGGAAGGGCGTGGTGGTGCATGCCTGTAATCCCAGCTCCTCGGGAGACTGAGGCAGGAGAATCACTTGAACCCGGGAGGCAGAGGTTGTAGTGAGCCAGGATCGCATCATTGAACTCCAAACTGGACAACAAGAGTAAAACTCCATCTCACAAAGCAAAACAAAGAGTCAAATCACTGTCATTTGCAAGAGACACTTTAATACCCAAGTTGAGAGTAAGAAATAACACACAGAACTATGGACAATACATGTCCCAACGCACCTCTAACAGAGTAAAAGCAGTTATATTTTACCACTGTACATATAAATTCCATGTAAAACAATTCATGGTATAAAGGACTTTTGTTATGTTTAATCCGAAATGATTTTAGGAAAGTTACAATTACTCCGCCCAGAAAGAACATTACAGTTATTAAGCATATCCTTGTTTTTAATCTATCAGAAACGACATTATTTCCTTCTGCTTCATGACAACGCTTTCATTTATAGTTCCTCCTCTTTTCCAGCAAAAAAGCAAGAAACACGGGGTT
The DNA here is from genome assembly GCA_963574225.1 of Lagothrix lagotricha. NCBI lineage: Eukaryota > Metazoa > Chordata > Mammalia > Primates > Atelidae > Lagothrix > Lagothrix lagotricha. Next base: position 78,177 of record CAUYNB010011419.1, on the reverse strand, counting down.
TAGAGAGGCCAGGCGATTTGCTCAGGGTTGTGGAACTTGTGACTTTCAGGGCATGTCACGAAGGCCCAATATGTCCCAATATGGGTACTCAGTGTCTCTCTGTGGCTTGACTGTAATCATCTTCTGCTCTGGAATGATTTGTTCTTGAAGAAATAGGTGTGGCTGAGGAAATTCCTCAAGAAGAGACGTGTTCATGACACACATCCCTGCCTCCGTGATTTCTAAGAGAACCATCTCTGTGTGCATTGTTAGCCTTGAGCTATAGGAATTTAGAAAGGATTGGGCAATAGGGTAAAGCTCTGTATACCTTTACTATACCGCAAGGTGGTGAGTCTGAAATGCGAGTCTTCAGACACAAGCGTGAGTCTCGCTTCTTCCAATCATGATGGAGTCAGTTGAGATGAAAGGAAACTGAAACTGACATTATGCTCAGGAAGGTTAGGAAGGGATGCCTGACCTGGTTCTCTCTCAGTGTAACCAGGTTCTCTCTCTTGCAACACCGCTGAACCCTGGGATTATAAAATGGAGATTTTAATGCATTGGATGTTTTTTCCCCTGCAGTAAGTTCAGTGCAAAAATCAACCTGCTCACAAGGAAAGGAAGAAGTGCTAGCACGCACGGGGTGCTGACCACACACCAGGTGCTATAAGGGTGGCTTCCAGTGTGTCACCTCCTTCTGTCCTTACAGTGGCTGTAAGAGTTGGGAATTGGAGTGGTGGATGTAACTTCTTCATGGCCACCCAGGGGGGCAGGGGAGCTGGAACCCTGCCCCCAGCTGCCCTTACTTGAAAGAAAGCCTCAAGAGCTCCTGGCCACCCAAGAGTGACCCCCACCCTCCATCCCAGTGTTGCCTGCAAGGCCTTTTCTGATGCTGTCACCCTGTCACCTGGCACACACATACACACATCGCTTCACCTCAGCTGCTCACTCTCCCTGGCTGTGTCCAGGAGGCCGGCAAAACAGAGCAATTCAAGTTTTCTGATCCCAACAGCTAGTGTGATGCCTCTCAGCCTTTACACAGCATCTTCCAGTTCTTTGCAATGTTCCTCCCCGTCGTCCTCCCCAGGCCCCTGTCCTGATTTGGGGAGCTCCCACCACGCTTTGTAGACCAAGCCCAGGCAGGGCCTTCCCTGCAGCCTTCCCTGACCTACACAAGCCTGCCTCGGTCATACCTTCAGCTGGCTGCTGCTTTGTAGCTTAGATACAGTTCTCATTGCACTGAGCACACCTCACTGGCGGGCTCATTCATTAATTCATTCATGCTTAACTATTAATAATTAATAAGAATAACAATTAAATATTCATTGAGGCCCTAATCTGTGCCAAGCACAATGCTGGCCAGTTCCACTTGGAACGACCAGCTCAGGATGGGCCGGTGACATGGGTACAGTAAGTCAGCCCCAAGGTCTTTGCTGGAAGCATTAAGACAAGACGGAGTGAACTCTTTCCACCTGCGCTTGCTAAGGCATAGAACATAAACACTGAGCGAGAGGCACCACCCAACCAGCACTTGGGGAGTCAGACATCAGAGAATGAAGCCATAGAAGAAAGCCCATGGTAGAGATGGACAATATGTCAAATCGAGATCTTCGTTTTAGAGAGGCTCATATGGGGAGTTCTCACCTTGGTTTTCTGTGCTGGTACATTTCTTTCTCTTTGTTCTATGCTATTTTAGGTAAAGTTTCTGTTTCCTCTAGCCAGAAGAGCCCTAATGGAGTCCTAAAATACAAACAAACAAAAAAATTGTCCACACCTGACAGAGAAAGTCTTTCTAAGGAAGGGAGCAGCTGGGCCAGCCTCAGGGCACAGTTGGCAGAGGGGAAGGCTCCAAGGAAGGAGATGAACAGGTTAGAGAGGGGAGGCTGGAGATGGGTGGGCTTGGGATGGGCCACATGAAGTAGTCTCCAGAGCATAGACCTTATGCCCAAATGGCTTAAGGAGCTGCCAGCAGTGTGATTTTTAGAAGGCTACATTGGTGGCAGGGTGGAGGAAGGACTGGAAAGGATAGAGACTGGGGCTCAGGGAGGTTAAGGCAGTAACATTGAGGCATCTGCATTTTTGCTTTCAAAACCCAGTTGCTGTAGGCAAATTTTTAAAAGCCTACTTTTTCCTTTTTTTTTTTGAGATGGAGTCTCGCTCTGTCGCTCAGGCTGGAGTACAGTGGTATGATCTCAGCTCACAGCAACCTCCGCCACCTAGATTCAAGTGATTCTTCTGCCTCAGCCTCCCAAATACCTGAGATTACAGGCACATGCCACCACACCCCACTAATTTTTGTATTTTTAGTAGAGTCGGGGTTTCACCGTGTTGGTTAGGCTGGTCTCAAACGCCTGACCTCGTGATCCACCTCCCAAGGTGCTGGGGTTACAGGCGTGAGCCACCGCTGTGCCCAGCCTGCCTTTCCATTTCAAATGATGACACTATTACCAAAGCTGATTGTGTCTTAGTCTTGTAAATTTTGAAGACCTAAGTTGGTTAAATTGCTTTTCATAAGTTTTACTGGGTTTGGGGAGAGGAGTAGAAGAAAACAGGAAGCCCATTATTCCACGGGGGTTGGGAGTGAGGGGTTGTGGGTGGATAGATGGAGCCCCACAGAGCTGAGTTAACCTACAGGGCTTCTGTGTTCAAGACACATCCTTCCATTCTGCAAAGCCCTCTGCCATTTTCCTTAAGCATACACTTGGAATAAGTGTTTGTTGAATGAATTAATGTGTTTGCATTCTTTCTTCATTCCACCTCCTATCTGCAAAGACAGAACTGTAGTATATGCCTTTCTTAGAAAAGCTGTGGACTTTAAATATTATCTATGTTGAATTTGATAATAAAATAAAAAATATTCATTAACCTGGACTTCACAAATCCTAACCTTTAATACCTACGAAAAAGTTACCTACTAATTAAATAGTTTAAAGGGTATTGAAATGGAAATGCTATTACTTAGGAGAGCAAAGGTTTTCCTTCAACTCAGTGAGAGTATACAGCTTAAAATAAGGTGGGAAAGGGCAGCAGTGTTTACGCTGCTAATCATGTTGGCTCAAGTTCCGTAGTTCTCAAATTTTAGCATCCACGAGAATCCTGTGGAAGGTGTGTTAGGACACAGAGTTCCAGGTCCTCTCCCATCTAGTACAGCGTGTGTGACCAGCGGCCCAGCTTCCCTGGAGAGGCTGATGTTGCTGGTCCAGGAACCACAGTTTGAAACTGCTGGTCCGAGCAGTAGAGTAGCACAGTTAAGTATATGTAAGGCAACTGGAGAACTAAGGCTAAATGACAGTGATTAATTATATGTAATGTGTCATCATATCATGTATATGTATGCGTGTGTGTAGGTATATGTATATTTCCACCATCTTTATACTGACTCTCCCGGAATATAAGCAAACTGCACCTTAGGTGTTCTCTAAATAGTCGTTGCTTTGATGTGACGGTTCCTCCTTTTGTGGAACTCCTCGCTGACCGCTGCAGGCATCTCCCCTGCAGAGGAGGGGCTGCACGGTGGTTAGAGCACGGGCTCTCTGAAGCCTCCTTTCCTTCCTTTGCAGGCTTCCGGGTAGCATCTCAGCTGCACCTTCTTCTTCGGAACACTTGGTACCCCTGCAGCGTGTCCTCTCCTGCTCACTCCCCTACCAGGGGCCCAGCTGCTCGGGGTCCTGGACTGCACCTCACTCAATCTGTGACCCCCCAGGATTTGCTGCAGCAAATGGGCTTTTGGATTTCCAAGGCACTTCATCAGCGTTTATTGAGAAAAGGAAGGAAGAAAAGGATAGAAGAGAGAGGAAGGAAGGAAGGATTTTCCCAGGTTGCTCATTGCCTTTGTGACATTTTTTACTGTAACTTTTAAAAGTAGAGAAAGATCCATTAGGTAGAAAACCTAGAAGTTATTTAGGTTGAACCGTATGCAACTGTTGATACCTGATAGTTTTTGATCTGCAAAAATCAGGTAATTTCATGTGGTTCAAACTAATATCTATTTAATACAAATGTATATGAATCCTGGTAAGACAACACAGTTTCTAGTTTTAGAATACAGGCCACCAAGAGTAGATACTGAGCTTGAAGTTTATATGCTCTGGAAGGCCCTCTTTAAAAAATAAGGCAAAAATACTAGTGAAGTATTCTAGATGGGACCACGGAAAGGTCCCTGCCTGAGAGAACCATGAACTTGAGCATGGACCCATGCCAGGGGCGTGGCTTGAAGATGGCAGCACTTAGGACAAGCACATGTGAGGCTGGAGAGTCACTTCTAAAGAATCTATATGAGAATAGCACACCCTCTTGGCAGCTAACTCAGGTGCAAGAAAATCCATACAGTCCCCTGAGCCAAGCGGAGAGACGAAGGATTGCTAGACCGCCTCGTTGGTTTCGAACAGTGCTATTTCCAAAACAAAATGAGCCTCCAGGTCGGGCAGACTCAGAGGCAGCAGTTTGTCCTTTCGTAGAAGTTCTCACGTTCATATGTTTCATGCATTTTCCCTCAGATGGGATGTTTTAGAGCAGAAGGGGAGCTAAGCCAGGCAAACACCCAAGGAGGGAGCAGGAACAGAAGCTGCGAGAACCTGGCGAGGAAGTGCAGGGAGGGGCTGGGATGCCAACACGAGCCCTTGGCATTTTCAGAAAAGTTGCTCAGGGGCTTGCAGGAGAGTTGTGATTTCCAGAAATCACTATTTGAGTGGGAAGTGGTAGGTTCCTTTATTGGGGTTCTTTAAAGAAATCCTAATTCCATAGTTAGCTGAGTCCAGCAAACACAAGCCCATATGTTAAGAGTGGATGTCCAGAGAATGAATTATTATGATGATTATTTTTAATCTGGAAGCATGGTTTATCCGACTGCCCTCTGGGCTTAGTGATGGCATACACCTCTTTGTGTGTTCTGTCCTGGGCCACAGCCTCACCGCTACTTTCCTCAGTTTCCCTCTGTCCAGGGGCTAAGCTGACTAAGGTTTCTTGATGGGAGATGGAAAGACCAGAACTCGTGGTCTCCTCCCTCGATTTTGGAACATGGAACTACCAGATCTGCCAGGATGGTGCTTTTTTCCTTGACTTATCTAATTTAAGTGTTTAAAACACAAGTATTTTTAAACAAATTTGTCAACCGCAGGATGTGCAGATTAGCACTCTGTGTACACAGTAGCTCTGCCAGTCTAGCCTCGTGCTTGGCCAAACTCAGCAACATGAATATTCATTAATAAGCCCATGGGAGGGACTGCTATGGACTGAAATCCTGGATTTTGAAGGGTCAGTCAGGATGACATCTCAGCATACCAGTATGCATTGGGCACAAGGTGACAGTTCTTTTTGTAAATTTCCCGAGAACTGACAACTGTTAGGCTAGTCTTGGGTGTGCCTGTGTATAGTTTCTAGCGAACTCGGGGTCGGCTTTCTAGGGTAGATATCTCAAGGCTTTGCTTAATTGTTAGATAGTTAGAAGTGATCACCACCAATTTATACCCAGCACAGTGTTCTGAACCTACTGCGGGATTAAAACTCAGTCTAGAGGTATTGGAAGTACTAGATATTCACATGCAAAAGAATGAATTTGGACTCTTACTTTACACCAAATATAAACACTAACATTAAATTTATTAAATACCTAAACATAAGACCTAAAATTATAAAACTCCTAGAAGACAATATAGGGGAAAGCTTCATGACATTGAGGTTGGCAGTGATTTCTTACACCAAGAGCACAGGCAACGTAAGCAAATACAAACAGGACTATATCAGACTGAGAATTTTCTATGCGTCAAAGGATGCGGTCAACAAAGTGAAAGGCAACCTACGGGGTGGGACAAAATATTGCAAATCCTGTGTCTAATAAGGGCTTAATATCCATAATAAGGGCTTAGAAACTTACAACTCAACAGCAACAACAACAAAAATAACCCAGTTTAAAATGGGCAAAGGACTTGACATTTGTCCAAAGATTATATACAAATGGCCAAAAAGCATATGAAAAGATGCTGTACATCATTAATCATTAAGGGAATGCAAATGAAAACTACACCCATTAGGATAGCTACACTTAAAAAAAAAAAAAGTAGCGAGTGTTGGCGTGGATGCGGAGCAATTGGAACCCTGGTGCACTGCTGCTGAGAATGTAAAACGTGCAGCTGCTATGGAAAACAATACGGCAGTTCTTCAAAAAAAACAAACGTAGAATCACCATATGATCTAACTATTCCGCTTCTGGGTATATATCCAGAAGAATTGAAAGCAGGATCTGGAAGAGAAATTTGTATACCCATGTTCATCGCAGTGTTATTCTCAATAGCCAAGAGGTAGAAGCAACCCAAGAGTGTATAGAGGGATGAATGAGGAAAGAAAATGTGGTGTAGACATGCAGGGGAACATGCTTTAGCTTTTGAAAGGAAGGAAACCCTGTCCCGTGTAAAACATGGATGAACTTTGAGGACGTGATGCTAAGTGAAATACGTCAGTCACAAAAAGACAAATACTGTCTTAATAGGAGACATCTAAAGCAGTCAAATTCACAGCAACAGAATGTGGAATGCAGAATGGTTGTCGGGCTGAGCGGGGAAGGAAATGGGCAATTGTTGTTCAAGTTTTAGTTTTGCAAGATGAAAAAGTTCTGGAGATCAGTTGTACAACAATGTGAATATGCTTCACACTAGTGAACTGTACTCTTAAAACAGTTAAGATGATAAATTCTAGATTATATGGGGTTTTGTGTGTGTGTGTGTGTGTGTGTGTGTGTGTGTGTTTTTAGAAAAAGTTTCGCTCTTTTGCCCAGGCTGGAGTGCGGTGGCGTGATCTTGGCTCACTGCAACCCCACCTCCTGGGTTCAAGCAGTTCTTCTGCCTCAACCTCCAGAGTAGCTGGGATTATAGGCACCCACCACCTAATTTTTGTATTTTTGGTAGAGACAGGTTTTCGCCATGTTGGCCAGACTGATCTTGAATTCCAGACCTCAGGTGATCCACCTGCCTTGGCCTCCCAAAGTGCTAGGATTACAGGCAGGAACCAGCATGCCTGGCTATATGGGTTTTTAAACTACAATTAAAAAATAAAATTTAGAAAGAAAAACTCAAACTAGAGAAGCAAATGGTATCAACAGCTTTCTTGTGCTTTCAGTGAAGGTCAACTCAAGTTCATTTCTCTTGCCCAGCACCAAAGGTTGATCTGAAGCAAGCCTGAGAGTCCACAGCACAGTCAGCCCTCCTGGGTCTGTTCAGATCTTCAGTCTATCCAAGGGCAGACTCCCCAAATTAAAAATTACCCCCCATTTCCTGCCTTTGGACTATTTTAGTGCCTCTCAGAGCTGTCGTTGGGGAAATGGCTCTGGAAGGAAGTAAAAGTCAAGGCAGAGGTGATACAAAGTTCTGTGCATAGGCTGGACACGGTGGCTCATGCCTGTAATCCCAGCACTTTGGTAGGCCGAGGTCGGTGGATCACGAGGTCAGGAGTTTAAGACCAGAATGGCCAACATGGTGAAATCCACACATAAGAGAAGTGACTACTGGGACAACCAAAGCTCCTTGTTGATAGCACCTACTCCTGCTTCGTTTCTTCATCTCCAAAGTGGAGATTCATCCTGTGACTTCTTTTGGCAGGAACATTCTAGCTCAGAGAAGGTGAACTGAAAATTAAGAATGGCTGTTTGAGGAGAAAATGAGAGAAGGGTTCATAAATGTCTGTGGATAGAATGTATGTGAATGTCCATGAAGGAAGCCACGTGCCTGTGAGTGTAACTCACACACAAAGGTGTTGGCTGATGGTTTGTGTGCGAGCACCCCTCATCCTTGCCGTAGTCACGTTATAAAGCTGTTTGAACACCAGCCTGTATTCTCATCTTTTCTATCAGAGGGGAAGATTTAAGGGACTTCAGAAAAGCAGACAGCGTTTTCTGCTAAAATTCTGTCTGGCAAGCTACACACAGAGCTTCCAGTCATATATGACTATTAACATGAAAATTACTGCATATGGGTATATTTTTATGCCACATATGGACATAAAATTTCCTACTATAATAGAAAAATGTGTAGAGTTCTCCTTTGAAATATCCATACTCAATTTTTTTATTTAAATTAGCAAGTATACATGGTCAGAATTCACATATTTGTTAGATTTTCAAGTGAGGATTTTTTTAAATGACTTTCTCTTTGGGGTTGCATGTGTTAGTTTTAAGCACGATTTTAGCGCTTTCTGTTATAATGGATCTGGTTTTTAAGAGCAAGATGAAAGGTTAGGCGTGGAACCTCTTTCAGCCTGAGCTTTAAGCAGCCCTTTTGAATGACCTGATAGATGTCAAGTACACACAGGTGCACACACAGCTGAAAGGTACGCTGTCAATTCCAGCCACTGGTATACTACTAGTTTCGAAGGTAGTTTCAGACTCTTGGTTAAAAAATAAAGTCTCTTATGTTTCCTACATGGTCAAGGTCAAATTTTAAAGTCATTTTCAGGTCTAATAGATGGCCTGTCTCCCTGGCTGCTCTCTGAGCAGGGTAGCCACAGCTGAGATCTTCCTTCACAAATTAAATGTATATATACTTAGAGAAGCAGTTGCTGATGTTTTCAGGAAAGGAGTGTTTACTTAGAAAAGCAAAGCAAACTAGTAAACTGCTTGCTTTACATAGGTAAACACTTTGGAATCATGTAATATTTCCATGAGATGTCAGAGCTATTACCTGTGGTCAGATAAATTTGCATCTTACAAAGCCAACCAGGTTTCTTTTTCGGAGGACTTCTCGGTGGGCTAGCATACCCCAGAAATCTCCCAGAGGGGCTGGAGGCTGAACAGTGCCCACTTTTATCTGCCCATGAAAAGCTTTCAGTGCTGGACATCTCTCAGACTAATGTTCTGAGGAACACACTTTGGGAGAAGTGGGGCAAATGCAAATGATAGAGAAAAAGCTTCCATGTTTAGGGGCGTGCTTTGTAACTTTCATTGTTGTAGTTCCTTTTTACATACTTGACTTGTTAATTCTACTTTCTTCTTCAGGCTGCCTTTGAGTTGGCCTGTTCATAGCAAACCTTGCCTATCAAAGCGTTATATGAAATACTATAGAAAAGATTTCAACTGAATTAGGAACACGAAGGAAATGCCTTCATTTCCCAGATTCATAGTGTGTTCGCACCCAGGGTGGAGAAAAGAAGGAAATGACAGGGACATTTATTTCATGCTTATGTCCCAGCCCAGTGATGGTCAGACTCATCTCCCCTGACAATCAGTGGATGCTGGAATTCATGGTCCCTGCGTCCCACAGGACCGAAGGCTCATTCCCCCAGCAGCTGGGCAGGCTGCGGGCAGAAGCCCCCAGCTGAAGAAAGCTGCATTGTCCAAAGCCCACATCCAATGACTGTGTAACCTGAGGGTATAAAAGCTCAGCTCCGTTGCCCCGATATGGGACAAGTCTGAAGGACTAGCCGCACTTCAGAATTCCCTGGGATCAACCGGGGATTTTGTTGAGACTGCCCTGCCACACCTCCCCCTGCCCAGTCCTGCTTCCTGTGCATACCACTCGTTCTAGAATCTGCTTCCCAGAAAACCTGGCCCGTAGAACTGGAAGGAAGAAATCTCAGGCTAATACTTGAAGTGGAAAGTAGCCACTCTACTTGCTTTTTAATTCATTTAAGTTTCCATCTCAAGCTTCCGTTCTGCCTAATGGTGATACCATAGTCTTTTTCAATTTAGAGTAAATTCAGTCCCCACATCCACCTGGGATGACATCTCTTTTCCATGGGACTTCAGGGGTTGTCATTTTTAAGCCAGAATCCACTGAGACACCTGTATCCTGGCCGCAGGCTGGTTTGTGGTCCATGCCCCATTTGTAACTGCGTCCTTTCTGGCTCAAATGCCAGGTCTTACCTGGCGGCTACCTCTCAGTGCCACATCCTTGCTACTCGTAGCTGCATGGAAAGGACCATTCTTTTGCCTCCCACTCATGGTGGGCTACTTGGAGACAACATGAGGCTGCCTCATTTGCCACTATACAAATTGTTTTATAGGGCAAACAACCCCACTATGGTAGACTTCCGTTGTTTAGCACTGAAGGTGTTCTATTCAAAGTAAGTGATTTAGAGTTGCGCAGAATGTCCTGAAGAAGAAATTATTTTTTGGTGTCTCTGGGTGATATAAAGGCCGTCAGACATGCTCTTTTGCAGAAATAGGTTTTAAGTTAGTTGCATGCAACCTCCCACATTGCTTTAACATATCTTTACTGAGTACCTTCCATTTATGGCCTTGTTCAAGATGCTGGGGACATAGTAGAGAAACACACAGGGAAGACTTTTGATCTCCCCAGTTTTTTGATAGGAATTTGGTCCCTATAGAACCAAGACATCGTCAGCAGTGATTTCAACATGAAGGACATAAATGAGATGGCATTTGCTTTTCTTTTCCCTGTTGGAGTTAGGTGAGATCCCACTTGCAGTGGCCTCCCCCAGGGAACATCAACACTACCTTCTGCTCAGTCAATTGTCACAGCCATTGAGTCTGTAAATAGTCAGCAACTTAGACTTTCTCCGTGAATTGGCAATGCACAGACATGTCTGGCTGACAGACATGTTTTGACTGGTTCGTCCCTTGTTTTTAAAAATATTTTTAATTTTGGAGATTTTACAAACATTTGGATTTCTAGTTTCTCTCTCTCTCTCTCTCTCTCTATATATATATATATATTTAAGTATCTGGTAGGCCAAAGTTCACAGCCTCATATGGCAACCAATTTAATCAAAGTAAGTACTGCTTCCTCTACCCTGCTGCCTTCAGATGGGGCAGGTGCTTTGCAGTTGAGCACACTCTGGTCAGACAGCCACACTCCCTCACCTCCTTTACCCCCTGGTTACTGGAGGCCTATTCCTGGAGGATTTTGTCTTTACATTAATCAAGGCTGACAAAGCTGCATCCTGGGGCTTGTGATTCTGGCCCCACCTACTATAGTATTTACCTGACTGTACTTCGGCATTGTGCTTTGTACCTGCATCAAGAGATTTGACAAGCAGTGGGTGTAGGTGACTCATCCATTGTTGATTGTGATATAGACTGTTTCACACTCTTAACAACCATCTCTGTGACAGCCATTGGTGTTGGTTGAGAGATCTCACTCATTTGAGAGATCTCAATGATAAGATGCAGGACCCAGCTCCCTGTGGTTGGGTGAGGCCATATGGCACTTCAGACCAGTAAAATATGATGGGAGATGATACACAGCATTTCCAGATGAGCACCTTGTCTGCCTGTGCAAGACGTCCAGGGCTGTCTTCTCCTCCCACTACCACAACCAGCAGCATCCAAGATGGTGGCTGCCTCCAGCTGAGTCCCAGAGGGAGGAGACACAGAGCAGACCCCCAGCTAAGGAACAGAGGACATGGAGCATGACTGAGATGCAGATTTTTGTAGATATGAGTAACTCAGGTTTGGGGATCTTTTGACACTGTGGTATGCCCTAGTCTATACTGAGTATGACAGTCCATAAAAGAGACTTCTCTAGGAGTCCTGGGAAAATTCCTCTTCTTAGAAACTGATTTCCACTTATCTTATGGATCCTAAGAATCTTCTTTAGCTTCTAGGAACTTTAGACGTAAGGGTAGCAGAAGTAGGATATTTGAGTGGGTATTCTGACTTTTCCCCTGTTTTAATCTTATTTTTTTACTTCTTATATTGTAAGTAGGCTATGATTGTTTTAAAGAAAGAGCAATACTGTATAAAAAAAATAAATGGTTATACTGATATAGTTTACTTTCAAATACATGTATATGTCTCCCTTGAAATACATTAATTTGTACTGATATAAAACCAGTAAAACTCTGAGAATCTGCTGCACGTATCTTACAGGGTGTGTGCATGAATGTGGTGTTTAACTCTTGGGACTTTCCAGAACTTCTTTTTAAGAGTGGACTGTGGGCCGGGTGTGGTGACTCATGCCTGTAAACCCAGCACTTTGGGAGGCCGAGGTGGGCTAATCATGAGGTCAGGAGTTCAAAACCAGCCTGGCTAATATGGTGAAACCCTGTCTCTACTAACATTACAAAAATTAGCTGGGCATGGTGGTACATGCCTGTAATCCCAGCTACTCAAGAGGCTGAGGCAGGAGAATTGCTTAAGCCCAGGAGGCAGAGGCTGCAGTGAGCCGAGATCCTGGCATTACACTACAGCCTGGGTGACAGAGCAAGTCTCTGTCTCGAAAAAAAGAAAAAAAAAAAAAAACTGTACTGCAAAAGAGATTAATGGATCGCAGGACTTTGGGATTTTTCATCCAAAATATTGCCTTCAGAGTATCTTATCTTTTCTATGGTTTCTATTATGGACTACTAGTTTAAAGTTGCCAGTGGTAAAGTGGAAATATTTATAAGAAAATGCGTGGTTTGGGGTTTTTTAATGTATTTATTTTTATTTGTGTAGGAGAACTTGCTGATATTTAGGGTTATTTGCCATTCGTTGCTTGAAGTAGTGACAACTGTCGATTTCCTCCATGACCTTTAACCCTAGCAAAGGCATTCTTGCTTAAGCAAATGTCATGAGACATATCCAGTCTCTCTGGAATTACCTTCACTACTAGTTTTCTATTGCTGTGTAAGAAATTACCATAAACTTAGCGGGTTAAAGCATCACTCGGGTATTCACTCAGTTCTGTAGGTCAGAAGTCCAACAGACTTTGCCAGGTTCTCCACTCAAAGTATCACAAGGTCCAGTTAGGCATGGACCAGGTGGGACTCTTATCTGAGGGCTCTGAGGAGGAATGCACTTCCCATCTCATTCAAGGTATTGACTGAATTCAGTTCCTTGCGTTTGTAGATCTGAGCTCCTTACTTCCTTGCTGGCTGTCCACTGGGGACTGGTCTTTGCTGCCAGTGGCTCCCCATCTTCCTTCTCACATGGTCCCTCTGTCATCACATCCATCTCCCAGTGTCAAGTCTTTCTCACACTCTGAATCTCTGACTTCCCCTTCTGCCCTCAGCTGGAGAAAACGCTCTATTTTTAAAGGATTCATGATTATCTGGCTGGGTGAGGTGGCTCATGCCTGTAATCCCAGCACTTTGGGAGGCTGAGGCTGGTGGATCAGTTGAGGCCAGGAGTTCGAGACCAGCCTGGCCAACCTGGGGAAGCCCTGTCTCTGCTAAAAATACGAAAATTAGTTGGGTATGCTGCACATGCCTGTAATCCCAGTTACTTGGGAGGCTGAGGCACAAGAATCTCTTGAACCTGGGAGGCAGAGGTTGCAGTGAGCTGAGATTGTGCCACTGCACGCTATCCTAGGCAACAGAGTAAGACTCTGTCTCAAAATAAATAAATAATAAAGGATTCATGATTGTCCACCTAGATCATCTCCCTATCTTTAGGTCAACCGATGACATCTGCAAAATCCCTTTTACTGTATAGCATAATCATGTACCATAATGTCACGTGGCATGACCAAGGGAGTAACTCCAGGTGGCAAAGGTCATAGAGGGAATCTGAAATTCTGCCTACCACATGCACTGGCCACTCTGCTCCCTTGCTTCCATAGTCTTTGGAAACTGCTTTTCTCCTATTTATTCCCCACCAACTCCAATCAAAACTGGTTGCAACTCATCTATCTGTTGAGCAAGCGAGCCGTTAGTGCATGTGTATGTTTTTTACTCACAATTATGGAACATGTTTGGAGTAGGCAGTGCAAGGTGGTGATGACAAATATTTGAGTAAGGTTATAGGCAGCATAGCGAAGTAATTGGGAGCACAAACTCTGGCGCTAGCTAGACTCATTTACTAGTTGTATGACTTCAGATAATTCACTTAATCTCTCTGTGCCTCAGTTTCCTCATCTCTAAAATGGGGGCTATAAAAGCAACTACTTGGCAGGATTGTTGGGAGGACTGAATGAGGAAACTTAGTAGGAAACTTGCTTAAACAGACCTGGCGCAGGGTTACCACCACATGAGTAAGTGTTTTAATTAGAATGATGCCAGGTGCTGTAACATACGCATTCCCAAATCTGAGGGGCTTAATACAGTCAAAGGTCATTTCCCACTTGCATCATGGTCCAATGGGGGTGTTTCTGGTTGGGCTGTGTTGTTTGTGGTCATTTAGGAACCCAGACTCCTAACATCCTGTGACTCTCTCTTTGAATCACTGGGTCTCAAAGTAGATCCAAGAACCCTGGGTTCCCTGGGACCATTTCAGATTCAGACCATTTCCGCAAGGTCCTCCTTTTCCAACTGTGTCTCTGCAAAAGCCTCGATTGTTTTTCATATTCTTCAACCAACACAGCATAACAAGTGAAATATAAAAGCAGATGTGAGAATCCAACTGTCTTCTATGAAGTTAGATAACCAAGAGATTTGCAAAAATGTGATGTAATGCTACTTTTGTCATTTTGTTTGAGCCAATATGGTTAATTTTCTTTAAAACAACTACCTATATTGGCATGTAGGACCTATAAAATTTATATTTTTATGTTTTTAATGTATTAATATTCTAAAATTTTCTTGGTAAGTATCAACAGATGCAACCCACAGAAGCAAAAGCTTTTTGGGGTTTTAAATAAAGAATATAAAGAGGTTCCGAGACCAGAGTTGGAGATGCAGTGATGTCAATCCTGAGAGGCTTTTCTGGTCAGCTGGAAAATGAGTCTCCCAGGGCCACGTCGGGGAGGTTTCTACGCGCCAGTCCTGGAAGTAGCACATCATTTCCACTTGCATTTTCATTGAGTGGGGACTATAAGTGGCAACTGCTCAAGAGAAAACAGAAATGGCTGTGTCACCACCTCCCAGTCTTTACTGTGGTTGACTGTGTTCCAGGGTTTGTTGCCTCTTGCCCTATGCATATCCCAAGTATTTTGTTCAGTGTTCTCCAAGAGCAATAACGTTTGCTTAAATACACTCAGACCACTTCAGAAAATTCTCAAAGGAGCCCAGTTTTTGCCTCAGTCATTTGGACGTTGGCAGACATTTATCTGAAATAACTATGCATTTAGCCAAAGAAGTAAAAGAAGAGATACAAGTTAGAATCAGGTGGTATTGCAGTAAGAGTGAAATATTGCTGATCTCTTTTGACACTGACAGTAGGGGATGGCGGGAGCAAAATTTAGAGGCTGTTTGTTTTATTTTGTTTTTTGTTTGCTTTGATATCTGGTACCAATGATATAAAATCTACTTTATAAGTCAAGAAATTGATGACCTTTGATAAGCAGCATCATGGGTTGCCCATCTTACACTTTTTGGAACAAAGTATGAGTTACACACACACACACACACACACACACACACACCCCATACTTCAAGGTTCAGTTCCCTGGAATATGTGTTCAAGGTTCAGTTTCCTGACACAAGAACAGAAAACCAAACACTGCATGTTCTTATTTGTAAGTGGGTGTTGAACAATAAGAACACATGGGCACGGGGAGGGGAGCATCACACACTGGGGTCTGTTGGGGGTGGGGGGCTAGGGGAGCGATAGCAGTGGGTGGGGAGGCTGGGGAGGGATAACATTAGGAGCAATACCTACTGTAGGTGATGGGGGATGGAGGCAGCAAACCACCATGGCATGTGTATACCTATGTAACAGTCCTGCAAGATCTATACATGTACCCTGGAACTTAAAGTATAATTAAAAAAAAAAAAGGTTTAGTTTCCTGGAATTTGTGATTTAGTTTTATACTAAAACTTTGAGAGCAGGATTTGAATGTACAGACTTAGACAAAATTGTAGTAGAAATTTGATTTTTAAATCTGTTGTGACTAGATTAATTTTAGATGTTTATATTGCATATAAATTTGGAAATGTATCTAACTGTATGGTGTACTTTTGTGCTTACATGGACCTTATTATAAATAGTAGGAACTCATGTGTAATTAGCATATAGCTAATTAAGCTTCATAGCTATATCTTCGCTTTCATATGCTGTTTGTGTTATAATTAATTGGCAGTATGAGACCTCTGTAAAGAACATAAGCACACTGTTCCAAGGAGGAAAGGTAAATCCACTTTAGGATGCTCCCCTTTAGGAAGCCACATCTATTGCACTTAGAAAGAAAGACGCTTTACATAGGATATATCGTTTAATATTTTCTTTGAGTTTAAAGGTAGCAAATATTTGTTGAGTAACAGAGTCCAGCTGAAAGATTTAAACCATGCAGGACATTTGTTGTTTCCTGAACTGAAAGGCTAAGACGTGGTGGTTTCAGGATGTATTGAAGCTGATGGTTTTGTCACGGACCCAGGCTCTTTTTATTGTCCCTCTGACAGCCTCACCACATGGCCTGCCCCCTTGATTTGGTGGACAAGTGCACAGTAAGATTGCTGTTCCATCACAGGTGTTAAAAGAAAAGCTTTAGACATTAAATTTAACAGAGTTGAGTTGAGCTAAGAATGATTCTAGAATCGAGCAGCCCCTAGAACCAGAATAGGTTCTGAGTGACTTGGGGCTGCCACGTGGTCAGATAACATTTATAGACAGCAAAAGGAAAGTGACGCACAGGAAGTGGAAGTGAGCTGTAGAAACAGCTGGATTGGTTACAGCTGGGCCCTGGTGTTTTTTGAGCCTGCTTTAAACAGTTGGCCGCCTTTGGTTGGCTGAGGCTCAGCTACAAGAGTGATAATATCCAAAGGTGATAGCAAAAAAAAGGGACTTCCTCATCCTTCCCTTTACAGGAGAAAGCCTCTCCCCAGCAGACTTTCCCTCACTGACCCCTACTCTGTCCCATGCCCTCTTTCCTGTAGACCAGTCATTGACAAAGTGAACATGGAGTCATAATTGGCTTGGACCATTCTTATTCAGTTCCTGGGATCCTTGCATGTTACTGCCTAAGCCCAGTCAGGGTCCTGCTGGCAGGACTCAGAAGAAAGGGAGAGTAGCTGTGAGGCAGAGAATCAAGAGAATCTGCCGCCAAGGCTACCCAGTAAGTGTACCTCGTATAGGGAACACCTACAATTCACAGAATATGATCAAAGTGCAACTGTCCAATTAAAATCCTTACATTTAGGGAAGTATTCCCCCTGCTCCTGGGGTAAATGCTCTGTCATACCCCCTGACTTTTCTAGCCACTCGTAGCTAATAAAAGGCCCTACCATCATTTTCAATCTCAAAACACAGGCTTATTTTGACAGTTAGAATTGCTAGTCCTGACTAATACTAGAAAATCCAAACTGGATGTAGAGTTAAATGTCTCCTCTGCCAGCCACGGCTAACTTGGGGAGGGTGCCTGCTGCCTGGCAAGGGGTAAGATCAGCTCCTTCCCTCTTACTTCACCCTTGCTCCCTAGCTCACTGCCAATGGGGTAGGCATGCAAAGAGCAGGAGTTCTGTTTCGACTGATACGATCCTAGGAAGGCTTCACACTTACTGGGCATGGTGGGTACATGTGTGCGTTCTTAGGAGGTTGTTCCACCGGACCCCTCTGACTGCTCTTTTTGCAACATAAGAAATACATAGGTGACCATATCACTTCTTCTAAACTGTTTGCTAAACCGGACAGTGAAAGTGGGAGTGAAGGGGAGAGGAGTGGTCACGATTTCACCACACCAGGCCAACAGTCATGAAGTGAGGCGATCCACTACCTGTACTGGGCAGTCAGGGAGGAGGGCCACAGGACCACCTTAGCAGTGCACAGATTCTCCAGTGGCCACAGTCCCGGCAGCCCCCGCTTTTCCAACAAAGAACTCTCTTTTCAAATCCCTTAACCTTCTAGATGGTCCTGATGGCCTGATTTTGAGAAATGCCAAGTTAGGTGGAAATGCTGTTGCTTTCCAGATGGGACCCTCTCATCTCACCCTGTGGGCTGACAGCCTTGGGATCTCACCCTAAGATGGCTTAGGTAGCCTCAACTTTGGTCAGGTGCCCCCCATTTTGTAGGATTTAGGGGTTTGGGACTCATAGCTGAGTTGATCCAAAGAATCTCCTTGTGACCTCTTTCCTAGTATTCAACCACCTTCCCTTTTTTTTCACCGCCTGTGTGAGTGTGGGGGCTAAGAGCCGTGAATCGGTTTTTCCTGGTTCCTCTGATACTCTGCCTTTCAGTGGTGTGCCTCACTGTGAAATTCCATATGGAGAAACATTCAGTCATAACATCCTGACCCAGAAGCATAAATGATATGTTTTTCTACAATATGGTGATGTCCCAATAGGTTATTGGCATTCTTCAGGGCTCCAAGTTCCCACAAGGAATAGCCTGAGGCTAATACCTCTTCTAGTCAGTATTGTTCGCTGTTTTCTTCCTGCTGTCAGCTATGAACTCTACCCACTGCCCTCTCCCTATAATTTGTCTCCAGATTTGCTGATCAGGGCAACCCAGAAAAAAATGGAAATTTTCAAGGTTGGCCAATTAAGAGATCCCAACTCAGAAATCTGCATTGTACTCACCTACTAAGCCATAAGTACGATGGGAGTGTGGGTACGTGTATGTGCTGGAAGGAATCAACATCATTAGTAAATCCGTATGGAAATGTGATAGATATAACTGTACCTGGCAGGCCCGTATTTAATAGTTTTAGACTGAAAACAGAGAACAACAGATGTGAAATCATGTTATAATGGCCCCTGGATTATTTTGGACTAGCTCTGCGTCACGGGTAATCCTGGTTTATCTCTCGTTGTTTTGTTCATCGTTAGGGTATTTTCAGCAGCTGTGTCCCTGGCCTTTTGGAATATAATTATGTTTTTCTCTTGGGCTATAATTTGTCTGCTGCAACCAGAAGAAAAAGGTTTGCGTGGAACCAGAGCTGACAACTGGGTAGCTGTAGCCCTGGCATTCCTCCGTTGGCGACAGCTCTGTAACTCCTAGTGTATAAAAAGACATTCCAGAAAATGGTTACCAGAGAATTCTTGCACAGATATAGTTTTTCCATCAGAGAGATCAGCTCTTACTGGCAGGAGTTCTTTATTTAGTGCTATTTCTTCCATTCAGTGTTTAAGTCAGCAAATACTTATCATATTCGTATAATGCCAAACGCACAGCGCTACATGTTGTGGGAGAGATTTTTGTTGTTGTTACACTTTGGCAGAAAGTGATGTGTACACAAAGAAGTAGAATACAAAGTCCTAGTTGCTTTATGTTCTATTGTGATAAGGTCTGGAAACCTAAGAAGGGCCTTTGGGGTCAAGAAAAGCCTTGTAAGTGAAAGGGATTTGAAACGCGTAGAACTGGGAAGGATGGGGTCGAAGGGAATTGGCAAGCACCAAGGTCTCAAAGGTAGGAAGTACCAGTGTATTTTCCTTGTCTTGACCATAAGTGATTATTTATATTACAGTGACTAATGTATACAGATTTTTTTAGAGTGAAATGAGACATACAGGAGTAAACCAGAAATGTTGTGGACAACCTAGATGTATAGGTGCCTGATCTAGAAAGAACCTTATGGGGCCAGGTGTGGTGGCTCACACCTGTAATCCCAGCACTTTGGGAGGCCAAGGCAGGTGGATCACCTGAGATCAGGAGTTTGAGCCAGCCCGGCCAACATGGCAAAAAGCTGTTTCCACTAAAAATACAAAAATTAGCCGGGTGTAGAGGCGCATGCTTGCAATCCCTGTTAGTTGGGAGAATGAGGCAGGAGAATCGCTTAAACCCAAAAGACAGAGGTTGCAGCAAGCCAAGGCCATGCCACTGCACTCCAGCCTGGGTGACAGAGCGAGACTCCCTCTTAAAAAAAAAAGAAAAGAGAAAGCCACCACAACCGAAAGAGATAAACCGGTAGTGTGTCCCGCGTGTGCAGTAACCACTGAGGATCTTCCCTCTTGACCGTATTTTCTTCTTTTCCTCATCTGTGCTCTTTTCCTTGGCAAAATGAAAAGTGCACTAAGATAGATTAGGTGGCTGGGGTTTTGCACCTCGCCAGGAAACCTATGCAGTTTCACTTTCCTTTGTAAATGTCTGCATTCTTTCCCCCACATCACCACACAGGTCAGCTAGAGGCTGCTAATGTGAGTCTGATTATAACTCGTCTACATCCTAGAGAGTTAGGAGTGTCTGTAACCCATGTTCTCTGCCACGAGAAATGTAAAGATCCAGGCCCCTTATCAGTTTCCTCGGGCTGCCGTAGCAGGTACCATGAACTAGGTGCCTTAAAACAACAGACATTTTTTTTTCTCAATTTTGGAGGTGGGAAGCCAGAAGTCAAGGTATTTTCCAGGCCATTCTCTCTCTGAAGGCTCTAGGGAAGGATCTTCTCTGGCCTCTTCCTAGTTTCCTGTGGTTGCCAGCAATCCTTGACTACCTCACTTCAATCTCTGCTCCATGGTCATATGGCATTTTCTCTGTGGGTCTCTGTGTCCAAATCTCTTTCCCTATAAGGAATCCTGTCATTGGATTAGAGCCTACGTTAACCCAGTATGACCTCATCTTAACTTAATTACATCTGCAAACACCGTATTTCCAAGCAAGGCCATAGTCACAGGTACTGGAGTTGAATATATCTTTTGGAGGAGGTCACCACAGGCCTAAAGACATAGTCCTTTCCTTCAGAAGCTTGTCACATACAGTATTTGGAAAAGATATTAACAGGCCAGGCACAGTGGCTCATGCCTGTAATCCTAGCAATTTGGAAGGCCAAGGCAGGCAGATCGCTTGAGCACAGGAGTTTGAGACCAGCCTGAGCAACATGGCAAAACCTCATCTCTACCAAAAAAAAATACAAAAAATTATCCAGGCATGGTGGCATGCACCTGTAGTTCCACCTACTCGGGAGCTGAGTTAGGAGGATCACTTGAGCCCAGGAAGTCAAGGCTTCAGTGAGCCAAGATTGCACCACTGTACTCCAGCCTGGGCAACAGAGTGAGACCCTGTCTCAAAAAACAAAAACAAACAAAAAAACTCAACCAGATCATAATGAGAGAATGAAAAATAGAAGCCAATGCACATATCCATCTGTTCATCAATTATTTTTTAAGAGCCAAATGAGAGAAACCAAAAGTGAATGCTTTAGGAGAGGAGAGTGATTTCCAAAGCGTGAGCTCTGGACCAGAGACAAATAGCATCTGCATCACCTGGGAACTATTAGAAATGCAAATGCTTAGGGCCTAGCTCAGGCTTTCTGAGTCAGATACTGTGGCGGTCACATGTTACATAGTGACAGGGATACATTCTGAGAAATGTGTCATTAGGTGATTGTGTCATTGTGCAAACACTGTAGAATACCCTAACACAAACTAGATGATAGAGCTCACTATGTACCTTGGCTATATGATATGGCCTATTGCTCCTAGGCTACAAACCTGTTCAGCATGCTACGGTACCGAATTCTGGTGGCCACTGTAACACAATAGTGAGCATTGTGTATCTAAATATATCTAGACACAGACAGTGTACAGTTAAAATTATGATATTATCATCTTATGGGACCACCATGGTATATGTAGTCTGTCATTGACCAAAGTCATTATGCGGTACGTGACTATATTTTAATAAGCCCTCCACGTAACTCCAATACAGGCCGTAGGTTAAGAACCGTGAGTCTAGGAATCAGAAAAAGCACTTTTCTTCAAGCGGGAGTGGATAAAACTTCCAGCAGCAGCCAAATAAATCATTAAGCTGAGAAAAAGTCTGCACACTTCTCTAAGTCCTATTGGAGGAGACTCCTTTTTTTATTCTTTTTTCATGTGTTGGGTCATGAGGAGGGGTGAAAGTTGAATTCTAGGATTTAATCAGTCCAGAATTTTAACTAAGGTGCAGAATGAAGCAGTCTTCTCTCACTAGATTTTGCTTGCCCTAATATGCAACAACTGCCCTGTAAACACAAATGCAACATGCATGGCAAGCCCTGGAATGAAGTGTCGAGTTGGAGACCATAGAACACTAGAGAGGCACAGCCCCAAACCTTCACATTCCCTCCAGTCCTGGGGATCTCCTGAAAGGGCAGATTGTGATTGGGTGGGACTTGGCTGGGGTTCAAGATTCTACATCTCTCACCAGCTCCCAGGGATGCTGGGATGCTGATCCAGGGACCACACTTTGACCAGTAAGACTAGGCAGCATGTCAAGGACCCCAGGACTTGTCCACACTTTTTAAAGTAAGTAAATTGGCTTTTATATACCTATACTTAACATTTGAATATTTTGTTTGAATATTGACTAGTATGCTTGAATACTGATGGGAAAAAAGCTGCCAACTTATACATGCTCAACAAGCATTTGTTAAGGTATAGTTTTGACCTTGGAGCTTCATTGCAGTCCCATTGTCCCCAGCTTGGCTCTGTGAAGGGCACCCTGACCCTGGACTTAAGAGAGGGAACCAGCTGGACACGGTGGCTCATTCCTGTAATCCCAACACTTTGGGAGGTCAAGGTGAGCAGATCACGAAGTCAGGAGATTGAGACCATCCTGTCCAACATGGTGAAACCCCGTCTCTACTAAAAATACAAAACTTAGCTGGGCATGGTGGTGCATGCCTGTAATCCCAGCTACTCTGGAGGCTAAGGCAGGAAAATCACTTGAACCTGGAAGGCAGAGATTGCAGTGAGCCCAGATTGCACCACTGTACTCCAGCCTGGCAACAGAGCAAGACTCCATCTCGAAAAAAGAAAGAGAGGGAGTACTGCCTTCTGATTCTTAATGACACTTGGTCTCGTGCACTTCCGAGAACTATGCCTGGTGATACATCCTTTAAAAAAAGTGTTTGAATTTTCCAAAGAGAGACTATAGACCACACCATTTGTCCCCTAGGTTATTAACCAATCATGTGCCTGCAAACTAACAACTTTCAAAGACTTCTTCTTCTCTCTTAATTGGGAGGATATTTGAATAAATAACTTGCAGTATACATGCAGTGAAATAGGTTCCTAAGTACTGGGCTCACAGTACACATTCACAGAATTCCCAGGGTTTTCAGCTTTTATATTCCAATCAATCCCAACTTTTTTTTTAAGATACACTTTAATATCAGGTTATTGCTTCTTGTTAATGATAATGATAATAATAATAAAATTTACTCTTGATTTCACTGTTACATAATATGCTCATTGAATAATAGAGGATACAGATAAGCAAAAAAGATAATAACAAAGGTTTTTGTGATCCACCAGAGATACTATTTCCTGCCAATGTCTGCCTCTATGCAAATATATATTTGTTGTATCTTTAAATTTAAAATTTTTAAATATTTTATTGCCATCTTCTTTCAAAAGTAATTTAAATATTACATCTTCATTGTACACAAATCAGACAATATAGATTTAAGAAAACATTTGTTGAGCATCTGTACCTGAGCTAGTAGAGATGTCCGAGGCCATATTCTGGTGCATGTCTTCCCGGCACTTAAAACATCTAAAACCATAATGGGCCCAAAACCTTAAGAAGCCAAAAGCAACTTCTTCCTGCTAAGAGGATTAGCATAATTTCTCTCCTGGGTAGATAAATCTTTACTTAGGAAAAAAAATACCTATATAGATCATGTAGAAAGAAAAAGCCTTCAAAGCATAGTCTGAAAAAGAAAGGAATAAAATAAAAAGCTATTGTATCCTTTATGTTTAAGTTAAATATACAAATATATACATGAAGCCTGGAGGAGCCAGAGCAAGAAGCTAGAGCTTCGTTGGGGTGTCAAGGTCAGTGAGAATGACTGAGGAGCTTTAAGAACACAGGTGTCTAACATGTAATTTTGAGTGGATTTCTAGATGATACTTTAATGAAGCTCTCCCTCCCAGTCTCACCTCACCCTTATCTCTTACTCTAGTAAAATCTGCAACACATGTAGATTTGAGAGTGGAGCATATGGGGATAATGGTGATGTCTGTCACGAATAATGATGGGCAGAAAAGGGGCAGTCAGTGAAGGGGTAAGACACGGAGCAGCGTGCAACTCTAGCCAAAGCAGGAAGCAGTTCCCAAGGGAGCATACCCCACACCAGCCCCCAATGCCCAAAAGTAGCTGGAGAACCATTTAAATGTTTTACCTATTGATATACACACTAAGCAGATTCAAGAGATTCATACCATACTACTTAAATCTTAAAGTAACCCTAGAATCTTATTATCTGGCAACTTCAAGGCTGTCTTTTTTTTCTTTCTTAGCAGTTTGTTCTGAATATATTTCTAGATCACCAAATAACCTTTAACAAAATCATTTTTAATGGCTGCATAGCAATTCATTGGATGGATACACTGTAATTAATTTAACTACCCCCTATGGTTAGATGTTTAAGTTCATTTCTTTTTCCATATTAGAAACAACTCTGCAGTGAACATCCTTGTAGCTAAATCTTTGCAAATGTTCAAGTGTTTCCTTAGATTAAATTTCGGATACCTATTTTAGACTTTTGCACTCATGTTAAGATGGATAGCCAATATAACTTTACCTATTTTGCACCATTTGGGGAACCTCTTTCCTCTCCTCTTATGCTATGAGATCATGTGATTTTTGTCCTGTTTTGTTTTGTTTTCAGGAAATGTCCCTTCATATTTTCTGTCTCCCTTTGGAACATTCTGTTTTAGATAGCCATTACTGGTTGATTAAACAACCTTTATTGAGAGTAATATTAGAAACATTCAGTAGAAACAATTGCTTAGAACTATTCACAATATTATTTTGAATTCCTCTTCAAATGTTGGAGAGGCACAGATACTGTTTTCCTATTATCTTAGTTTCACTGATTCGCTGACTGGTCTATTACCAGAGATGCCTATTTCCCTCATACCAGAGGGCTAATGAATGTGACATTTGCCTCATTAACCTATTAATAGTCAAAAAAAAACTACCATTTCTTGAGAGTCTACAGTGTACTGGGCATATTAAGGAGGTTTTGCCTGTATTGGTTTTCAATGGACAAAAAGGAGACTTCCCTAGCTGTACGGAAACTAAACAGTCTTGTGTCATCATGAATATTTATACATAAGTGAGTGCCATTGGAATAGAAAACCAGAAGCCAAACTGGACATGTAGTGACAGGGACTTAATCTTTTTCAGCCTGGTGTTCTGGGTACTTAGGATGGACCTTCGCCTGGCATATACAGGCCATTCAGTAAAATTGTTGAACTGAATTTAACTGGCTTCTTCCTGTTCTTTGACTCTGCCATGTTCATTCTCACCTTAGAATGGCTTTCCTTGTCTGGTCTCTGTCTGGAGTCTTCTTCCCCCCAAGATCTCTCCATCCTTGCTTTTTCTTGTCCTTCAGGTGTTGGCTCCGGTGTCTGGAGCCCCTCTAAGAAGGTCTTCCTCAGCAGACCATCCTCACCCAGGTCTCTTCATGCACATCCCCCATATGACTCTCTGCTGTCTGACATCATCATCCTCAGTGATTTGCTTGCTTGCTTATGTCCTGCTTCTGCTCAGTAGATGAGTGAGGCTCCTGTGTCTCTTATTCACAGCTCTGAGCCTGTGGTCCAGAATGGTGCTTGAGACATAGTCAGAAATATTGCTTGATTGAATAAATGACTTAAGTATAATGTAAAACAGCCACTGCAAATATTGAATTAAAGCCACACTAACAGTAACTCACATTTGTCTAGCACTTAATGAAGTATTTCCATGCACATTATCTCATTAGGTCCTCATAGCTCTGTGGCAGGTGTTGTTATTATCTCCATTTTACAGACAGGCAAACTGAGGCTTGTGGAGGTTAATTAACCAGTTCAGGTTCTACCTAGTAAGAGAAGGAGCTGGGACTTGAACCAGGCTTGAAGTCTGACTGTAAACCACATACTGAATAAATCACACTGTCAGAACTATCTTTTAAAGACAGCAAGACTCTTGGTACAGTATGTTTAGAAATCTAAAGTTCTGTATACGTTGAACACAACTCCAAATTCTGAAAAACAACATAGTCTAGCAAGGTTCATCCCCTTCACTGATTATAGCATGGTGGTTTATCTGCATTAAATATGATCTTTTGTGGCTAAAATGTAGTATATACCTAAGACACACTCACAAACATAACATTTATAGGATACAAAATGTTTGTGTAATTCAACCTTTAACAAATGGCAAAAGTAAAAGTAACAGTAATCAATGAAAATAATATACATTAGAGGGCTTGAATGCACACAGGTTGTCATGACTGTATGATGACAAAGAACGCATAGAGGCTGGGCATGGTAGCTCACAACTGTAATACTAGCACTTGGGAAGGCCAAGGCGGGTGGATCACCTAAAGTCAGGGGTTCGAGACCAGCCTCACCAACATGGCAAAACCCCGTCTCAACTAAAAATACAAAAATTAGCCAGTCGTGGTGGCACATACCTGTAATCCCAGCTACTCAGGAGGCAGGAGACTCTCTTGAACCCAGGAGGCCGAGGTTGTGGTGAGCTGAGATTGTGCCACTGCACTTCAGCCTGGGCAACAGAGTGAGACTCTTTCTCAAAAAAAAAAAAAAAAAAAGACTGCACAGAGTGGAAAAGGAGTTTGAGAAAACCTGCAGCGCAAAGGGCTGCTCATCTGCTTTCAAGGTGTGTGATAGCCACACCCATCATCAAAATCAAAAGAAAGCCCATACGTCTATGGGCAATTGATATTTTTGGTAGAAGTTTTTATTTTATATTTCTCCATCTTTTGACTTGAAAAATACTAGAACTTTTTTATTATTTAATTTTTTATTATTTAAATTTGTCATTTATTGACAAATTATAGTTGTATATATTTATGAAGTACAACATGATATGATTTTTTAATACAATATGAAATGATTAGATCAGGTTAATTAACCTATCCGTCACCTAATATTTGACGTTTTTAGTTATGAGAACATTTGAGATCTACTCTCTTGGCATGGAGACGTGATAATCAAGGGAAAACAAAGCCTCAGTTAAATAGAAGAAGTAAGTTTGATTTTTTGTTGTTGTTGTTGAGATCCATGTCCAACTGATTTTTGACAAAGATACCAAGAGCATTCAGTGGAAGAAAGAATGAATAATCTCTCAATTACGTGGTGCTGGGACACCTGGAGATCCTCATAGAAAAGAGTGGAGTTGGGCTACCTCACACCATCTACATGAACTAACTCAAAATGGATGAACAACCTAATATAAGAGTTAAGACCTTGGCCAGGTGTGGTGGTTCACACCTGTAATCCCAGCACTTTGGGAGGTCGAGGCAGGTGGATCACCTGAGGTCGGGAGTTCAAGACCAGCCTGACCAATATGGAGAAACCCCGTCTGTACTAAAAATACAAAATTAGCCAGGCGTGGTCGGGAGGCTGAGGCAGGAGAATCACTTGAACCCGGGAGGTGGAGATTGTGGTGAGCATAAATCACACCATTGCACATGCCAGCCTGGGCAACAAGAGCGAAACTCCATCTCAAAAAAAAAAAAAAAAAAGCTAAGACCTTAAAAGAAAACATTCTTTGAAGAAAACAAATGTCAAGTCTTCACCACCTTGGATGTGGCAATGGATTCTTAAATATGAGACCAAAAGCATGAGCAAGAAAGAAACATCGAAAATTGAATTAGATCAAAATTAAAACTTCTGTACATCAAAGGATATTGTCAGAAAATGAACAGAGAACCCATAGAATGGAATAAGATACTTGAAAATTATACATCTGACAAGGCTCTTATATTTCAACAACCAAAAGGCAAAAATCTAATGAAAAAATAGGCAAGAAACTTCAATTGATATTTTTCCAAAGAAAATATACAAATGACCAATAAGCACATGAAAAGATGTCCAGCATTATTAGTCATTAGGGAAATGCAATCAAAACCGCATTGATATTACTTCACATTCCCTAGGATGTCTATAATTTTTTTAATAAGGAAAATAACAAGTTATTGGTGATGATACGGAGAAATCAGAACCCTCATACATTGCTGGTGGAAATGTAAAACGATACAGCCTCTGTGGTACAGTCTAGCAGTTCCTTAAAAAGTTAGAAGTCGAATTATCTTATAACTCATCAACTCCACGTCTAGGTGTATAACCCTAGTTATTGAAAACAGGTAGTGAAACAACACTTGTATACAAATGTTCATAACAGGACTACCCATGGTAGCCAAAAGATAGAAACTGGCCAAATGCTTGGATAAACAAACGGTGATATATACATGCAATTGAATATTGTTTGACTGTAAAAAGGAGTGACATTCTGATACATGCTACAACGTGGATGAACCTTGAATTGTGTACTTTAAAATGGTTCATTTGATGTTATGGGAATTTCATCTCACATTTAAAAACCTGGAAATAAAGGAAAGAAATGGCTCAGATGCAACAGGAAGGGTATTAGATGTAACTCCCCATCAGGTCAGATTCCCATGACTCAATTGGGTGCATCTCAGGTTACAGTGGCCTAAAAGCTATAGTGGTGTGTGTGGGAGGGAGGGTGGACACGTGCCAACCAAATAGGATTAGACTGTTCTGTGCAGGGCTGATTGAGCTCAACCTGATCTGTATGAACACCAGAGCTTTTATTTCAAAGGTGGATTGGCTCTGTTTGTTGTTGCTATCTCTGCTTGGTGTTATTTGAAGGGCTCTTTCAGTTCCAGACTGTATAAATAACAATAAAATTGTCTGTTGATAACTGAACCATCCCACTCTGAGGGTTCAGAGTATTTACCTCTAATTCTCCCTGCCTACAGCTAGGTTTCAGTGTGCACACAGCCTGGTGGTGGATTTCTGCCATTAAACGTTTTCATTCTCCCACATGTAAGAGTGGCATATGCATATACTGTGTCTTGTGTTCTCATGTCAGTTTATATTAGGCATGTATCCACACCCATTCTCCTAACTACTGCTAGAGTAAACAATATTGTCACTGATACTGCATACATACAAGGTTGTTTTAAAACAGGCACTTATTTTTTCAGCAGTTAATACCTGAATGCTGCCTAGGTTTTTTCTTATTTATTCCCTTTCTTATGATTCTTTCCACTTAATCCCCATCGCTTTCAATTTCATTGGATTTCTAAATGAAATATAACTGAAGCAGAGCAGAGGTCATCTTGCCCATTTAGATGTATAAGCTGAGAAGTACTGAAGTTGGTCAACAACAGATCACATATATGACAGCATAGCCGAGGTACCACAGTAGGCTCTGCCATCTAGGTTTCTGTATGTACACTCTATGATGTTTGCACCATGATAAAATCACCTAATGATGCATTTCTCAGAACGTATCTCTGTCATTAAGCAATACATGACTGTATGTGCATGTGTGTGTACACACACACACACACACACATTTATCGTCATAGGTTCTGCTTTTCTGGGTTTAGAAACAACGTCAACGTCTCAGTGCCTTACATGACAATAAAGATGTATTTCTCACATGTTTTTCATGGGTTGGCTGTATCTCTTTTTTGTGTTATCATCATTCCAGGACCTAGGTTGAGGGAGCAGCTCTTATCTGAGACATGCTGGCCTCAGGAAAGAGGAGGGGATGAGAGAGATGGGACAGAGGTGTGAGACAAAGGCTCTCCCTGCTCCCACTCATTATTAGCTAATATCCCCCCTCCACTCACATTTTATTGGCCAAAGCAAGTCATATGGTCAAGCCTAACAAGAACTAAACAAGAATTTGTTAGAGCAAGAATTCAGGAAAAGGCAGGAAATACTTGAGAAAGTGTCTGCCATTATATTTTGGTTCCCAGATAAGGCTTCTCTAAGTTTTGCTTTATCTAAGTTACTCACCTATGGTCTTTGCTTATAACTTTTCAAGCTTCCGGTAGTTTAGAATTGTGAAAGAAATCAACCATTATGCATTTTATTTATGCTGATGGAAAAAGTAATATGTATAATTTGAAACTTGATTCCCTATAACAAACAAATGGATTAACAATGTAAATATTTGAAGTCTATATATGCATACCTTTTTTATGTTTCAGAATAAAAAATTCTATTTAATCCTTTGTAGCTAACACTGGTAAATCCTATTTCCCACTCATTTCAGTTATCTATGGCTGCGTAACCAATTACCCCAAAATGTCATGACTTTAAACACCAAGAAGCATTTGCTGATGATTCTGCATGATGGGTAGGGTTTCCAGAGATGGCTCATCTCTGTTCCACATGGTCTTGTCTGGGGCATTTCAGCTGGGCCTGAGAAATCATCGATGACCTCACTCACCTACTTGGCATCTGAGCTACTGTAGCTGGAATGGCTGGAGGCCGGCTGGGCCTCCCTCCCTACAGAGTCTCTCATCCTTAGTGCCTCATTCTCTCTCTCCACATGACTTCTCTTTCTAACAGAGCAGTTCAACCTCTCTACAAAGTGGCTCAAGGCCTCTGCAGGCCTCAGCTCTGAAGTTTTATAGCATCTTTTCTGCTATATTTTTTTGGCCAACGCCAATCACAGGACTGGTCCAGATTCAAAGGAAAAGTGACTTGCATATCCAGAGATGGGAAGAATTTTTAGTAGCCATCCATGCAGACAACCTGCTACACTACCCTGGGACAGTTTGCCCACCCTCAACCTTGGACCAAATAGGATATATGGTACTAGATCTACCTCATACATTTTGGGAGTTGTTAGTTTCTCGCAGGCACTCAGTGGTTTGGATACCTTTAAAGACACTTTGGGAAGATTATGAGAGAGGGGAAGAATCTTGAATAGAAGAGAATACAGGTTTATTCTGGGTGTAAAGCCTAGAGATCTGAGCAGAATGAAGAAATAGGGACAGAAGGCTACCCAAAACTCTTTCCCATTTTAGTCTGTTGGCCCCAGCTGGTATGTATGGTTAGTCGTTCTCCTCCATGCTTTCTTCTGGAGCAGAAAGAAACAGGCGTATCTCATCCCAAATTCGTGTTTTCCATTAATGGAGGGAGGCTCTGAACTCAGTTAATACATTTTCAGTACCAGACTCTGGGAAATCGTGAAATAAGTTCATCTGGCCACCAAAAATGTGTTGGTACATGTAGATTTTTTTTATTACCATCATTTTCACAAATTATGCGAAATCCAGCTCTGTGCTATGTCCTTAAAGCGTAATAGTACTCTTAATTAGCTGTAACCAATTAAGCAGTAAATGATTAGCATGATAAATCCAGCACTGTCGTGAGAGCATTCTGTAAAACCCATCTGCAAAAGGACTTTTTTTTAGGTTTAGATGTTTAACCCATTATTGTTTTTGTTGCCATTTGTAATCACTGCTGAAATCAACCCAGGTTTGCTTTTTGTTTGAGGTTCTTGTTTTTGTTTTTAACTAAACAGTAAATATTTATTGAATCCCAAGGAGCTAGAATAAATTTAATGAAATTCTATAGCATTTGCTAACAAATTAAATAAATCGATCATCAAATGGGTGAGATCAGATTTAGTTAAGTCATCATGGTAGTACCAAAGGCAAAGCAATTAAGGTCTCCAGTTACAGAATCCCAAGCTTGCAAGGACCCCCAAAATTCCTGCCTTACTATCAAGCTGGAAGTGGCTACTTGTGCACCTCTCTTGAAAGGCAAACATCTAGCCCAATGGTTCTCAGCCTTGGAGGCACATGAGCATCATCTGGGAGCTTCTAAAAACCCTTGATGCTAAGGCCATACCCCAGATCAATTACATCAGAAACTCTGGGTAGGGAACAGAAACAATAGTAGTTTTTACAGCTGCCCAGCTGATTTCTGTGTACACCCAAGGGTTGATAAAAGACTATACATTGAGTACAATGTACACTGCTCGGGTTATGAGTGCACCTAAATCTCAGAAATCACCACTAAAGTATTTATGCGTGTGACTAAACACCACCTGTTCTCCAGAAACCTATTGAAATTTAAACAACAACAACAAAAAAAAAACAACAAGCAAAAAAGAATCAGCTTTCTAGACTAACTGCAGCCAGGAAAGAGCAGTGGGGACCTAAGACTGCCCTCCCTTAGGTTTCTACTATGTACCTTAGGTCCCTATATGTATCTTTATCTCAAAAGTGTCCAAGAAACTGGATATCAGACAACAAAATAGTGATCCATCAGAGTCTGAAACAAATGAGGTTAGCTCTCCAATTGCCCCAGCTGACTGCCTTGAGAGAATGTCCAGGCAGATGCAGGGAGGGAGAACTCAGGCAGGGCCCAGGGGACTTTCTGAGTTGCTGTGAGTCCCGCAGCTAGAATTCACACAACCCAGTAAGGAAGATGAGAGAGCTGCCCAAAAAGAGAAGTGGAGATCTAGGTTACTGGGAGTCCCCCTGGAGTATTCAGTAGATATCATTGCAGCAAATTCAGCTGTATTAGTGCATGCATGTAAGAAAACTAGTGAGGCTGGAAAAGAACCACACAAATGATTAGAGGAAACAGTGTTGACATTCGCTGGGTGAGAAATAGTGGCTTTCTCTACCGACTGGACTGGGAAGTCTTATAATTCACGGGGCCTTGGGAGAGCACTCAGGATGCCTCCATCTTAGCCCTATCTGAGCCCAGCTCCAGCTCTGCGTGGCAAATCACAAAAGCAAGACACAAAAGGGTCAAACTGTTTTCAAGTAACTTTCATTGCATCCCAAAGCAAAGCTGAAGAACATGTATAGGAATACAAAAGTACCCAGCCCCTGGCAAGGTAAAATTCAGAATAGCAGTCAACCAATGAAGATTACAGATGGGGGAAGAGGCAAAAAAACATCATCCATGAGGAGACTAGTCAATCCAGAACTAACAGAGATGCTACAATGAGCAGACAAGGGTCTTTAATGGGCATTATAACTGTATTCCTTATAGTCAAAAAGTTACATTGAGACATGGACCATATAAGAAAGATCCAAATCAAACCTTTAGAAATGCAAACTACAGTGCCTGAGATGTAAAGTACACTGCATGTGACTCAGAGCAGACTAGAAATTGCAGAATAAAACATTAGAGAAATTAAAGACAGAAATAGAAACTATCCGGGAATATTTTAAAAAACAAAAACACCGTCAGTGAGCTGTGAGACAACTTCAGACAGTCTGATATATATCTTACTGGAGTCACCAAGCAGATGAGAAAGGGGGGACACAAAAAATATATGAAAAAATAATGGCCTGAAATTTTCCAAATTTGATGAAAGCTGTAAACTCAGAGGTTCAAGGATCTTAGCAAGCCCCAGGCACTAAAATCTACACACCCAGCACATAATAATCAGGTAGCTCAAAACCAGTGGTAGGAGGGAGCGGTTTCAAAGAAGCAGGAGGACATTTTCTGGGGTGATGGATATGTTAATTTCCTTGAATGTGGTGGTAGTTTTCCAGGTATATAGATACATGATATATGATCTGAGTGACAAGTGAAAGCATTTCAAGTTGTACACTTAAAATATGTGCTATTTATTGTGTGTCAGTTATAACCTCAATAAAACTAATCTATTAACAAACAATAACAACCCTGGGTGCATATTAGAATCACTGGGATAACTTTGCAAAAAGTACACATTTCCATCTTCAGAGGTTCTGGTTTAGATAGTCTGGGATGAGGCCTACGCATCTGTATTTTTAAAAGCTTGGCAATTCTATTTGGCAAGATTTTTTGAAAATCACTGCAAGCAGGAAACTGCAGAAACCTCCCCCATTTACATGAGCTAGTGGTTAATGACCTTTATTCTGACTAAGTGGCTTTATATTTTAGAGATATGACCCTTTGATATACAATGATAATATCCGAGTTCTGAGTTTTCCATGTCTAGTATTTTCACTTATAAGTAAATACCTTCTTTTATTAAAGAATGGGATTTTGATACCTTTTCCCTTACTTTTGAAACTTTCTGGATTTTGTTTGTTTGTTTTAGAACACTAATAGCTTCTGATATTCCTAGAACTTCACAACACCATACTCAAACTGGGTCCATTGATTTCCTAGTCATTGGAAATGATCTTGACCTAGTCATCTGAAGACTTCTAAACTCTACTTAAAGAAGCACACAGCAGCTTTCTCCTAATTCTTTCTTTAGTTTGTACCTTAGCATTTATACATCCCACCATGTCACTTCCCTACTTAAAGTCATTCTTCACTAGCCATCCCACCCCAAGCTTCTAGATGTGATCCAGTCTCCTTAATACATCCTGTACGATCGTGCCTCACAGACCATTACCCACTTCCCTTGCCTTCTACTTTCTAGCCATAATGAACTTGCATTTCTGTAATAGATCACCCTGTAACTCACCTCCAAGTCTTTGCAAATTCTATTCCCTTTGCCTGAAACATTCTCCCGAGCTTGTTCTCACTGTTTGGCTATCTCCATCTCATCCTTAAGATCTCAGGGGAGTCATCACTTGTTTTGAGGAGTCAGGAAAGGCTTTGTGCCCCAGAGCACACCACATCTCCCCTACCTTAGCAGTTATTGCTCTGCATTATAATTGTTTGTTAGCTTCTGTTATCCCCAATCTGACTGTAAACTCCTTGAGGACACAAACCAGTCCCGGCATTCAGTACAGGGCATGGTCCATACTAAATGCTTAGTAAATGTGTGTGGAATTGAATACACTATATCAAAAAAAAAAAATGGTACTACCTAGCCCTTTATCAAACCCAGCATTTGTGATTTACAAGTCACCAGGTCAGCTCGTGGACGTTACTGCTCAAATTCAGCCATAGGAGCTTAATACTACAAGAGAGACTAGATAACTTTGCAGTGTTAAGTTTTTTTCTGGCAAGCTAAGCTTAGCAGAATAAACCCAGAGTGAAGTATTTCCTTATTATTTCACACAAGGGGAAAAGCAGACAACTTGAGAATTGCAGTAAAAATGGGAGGCTCTAAGTAATTAAATTGTGTTGGAATTATGTAAGTCTAGTGAGTGTCTGAAAAAAATTATGTGTCAGGAAACGTGACATGGTGGGATGCATAAATGCTAAGATACTAACTAAAGAAAGAATTAAGAGAAAGCTGCTGTGTGCTTCTTTAAGTAGAGTTTAGAAGCCTTCAGATGACTAGGTCAAGATCCTTTCCAACAATTAAGAAATCAATGGACCCAGGTTTGAAGAGGTAATAATGGCAAGCAAATCGGAAGTTGTCTTTAAATCAATAGAAATCATTTAAATCCTTATGGTGGGGGACTAGTAAGTCAGAAACTGTCCTGCAGGCCCAGAACAGGGGTAAATAGGTATTATTTTATAAATAAAGTATTATCGGAACATAGCCACGCCTATTTGTTTAAGTATAAAATATGGGAAGCTTTGTACTACAGTGGCAGAGCTGAGGGTCCAGACAGGACAGAGACTATAGGGCCCACAAATCCTAAAGTATTTACTGTTGGTACTTTACAGTGGCTGATCCTCGAACTAGGGAATGAACAAGATTATTTACATTCATTCAGAATCATTTATGGAGTTCTGTAGTATGTTGAGCACAGTGCCTGGCTCATAGTTAACTCAAATAAATGTGGGCTGTGATTGACAATATAGTGGTCAGGCATTGATGAACAGACTCTGGGCTCAGGTAAAGCTGTGACCCTGCTACAGAAGTCAGGGGTACAGATGTTTATGACATGTGGAATAATTTCGGCCAAGGCCAAGGACAAAGAGCAAAGACAAACTGAGCTGGGTGGTAACTTGGTGTTTACTCTGTTCTAAAGCAAACCACTCTTGGAGAGTGTTTATATCACTTCCCTTTCTCTATTTCCAGAGAAAACCATCACAGGCCAAGCTCAATTTGTGGTTAGTCAGTTTTTCACTCTGAGTTCCATGAGGTGGCTTCCAGGATCTTCCCTAGGGGATGCGGTAGAGGTTTAAGAAATTCAGGGTGTGTATTTCACTTTCAGTTGAAGAATCTCTTGAAGGCAAACACAAAGGTTTGTTTTATCTGTTTGCAGTGCACACTTTTGTTTACATGTGTGCATGAATCATCAGTCTCCTCACTAAGCATCAAGTAACCCAAGCAGAATAAACTCAAATTAGCACTAAAGAAAAGCAGCTAGAATGAGTGTGTTTTTAAGGATTTTGTGGTAGGCAGAATAATGGCCTCCAAAGATATCAGATAGTAATCCCTGGAGCCAGTAACTGCGACCTTACCTGGGCAAAAAGATTTGTGCAGATGTGATTACATTAAGAATCTTGAGATGAAGAAGAATCTTGGATTATCTATGTGGACCCTAAATACCAGCACCAGTGTTTTTATAAGGGAGAGCCAGAAGGAGATTTCACAGACAGGCAAAAAGGAGAAATCCAGGGGAGATAGAGGAGAGAGGGATTTGAAGATCCTGGGGTGGTGCAGCCACAAGGCCAGGCGTGCAGGAAGCCCACAGAAGCTGGAGGAGGCGTGGAACAGATTCTCTCCTCGCTCCAGAGGGAACAAGCCCTTGACTGCAGCCCAAAGAAACTGATTTCAGACCTCTGGCCTCCAGAACTGTACGAGAATAAGTTTGCCTTGTTTTAAGCCACCAAACTTGTAGTAATTTTTTACAGCAGCCACAGAAAACTAATACAGATGTATTCATCAGATGAATGATAGGTACATTACTTCTTATACCATAATAAATAAGAAAGAGAGAGAAGCAACATCACTTCCCCCCGACTACCTTAACTTTTGCTTTAGCCACATAAGTAAGAATAGATGGCAAATAGTACAAGTTACCCGGATGGGGGCTGGAAGAGATTTTTGTCTATTGTGATGCTGAGAATAGTACCTAGAACATGAAAGGTGCTCAGAAAAGAGCAACTCAATACATAAATAATATCAAGGCAGGTAAAGTTCTGGGTGAACCGTCAGCTTGTAATGGCATTAGGACCCCGGATGGATACTACGATTAAGCGTGGTGCACAGACAGCTCCTGTCTGAGAGACATTTGTTGCCAGTCCATGGAGAAATGGGTGCAGAAGTACAGAAATCTTCAGAAACTACTTCTTACTGCTTTCTTTTAATCCACTGATTGAAATGATGACATAGTTGATAAAGAGGTGTTGTAAATTCAACGTTTTAAAAATAAATTTGTGCTTTTATTAATCACAATATAGTTACCCCTTAAAATATATGTGAAGAAGAGAGAAATAATTTTGGAAAGCTGTATTTATTCCAAATATAGAGAATTCTCCAGCCACATATAATAATCATGAGCCCCTGCGAGTCCATGACCTGGAGGTTCAAAGCTATAAGCCAATCCCACCAAGGAAACTAGGGTGTGAAGGCATTCTGTAATTAACCCGTCATCTTACAACCTAATTAGCATCCGAGACAGGCCCAAACCCAGGGCTTGTGTCTTCTGAATCCCACTCCAGTGCTTTTTTAGTAGCCACTGATGTGACATCTCATAGACCTCCTAGAGGTGATCTCCTAGGCAACCTGGTACATACTCATAGCCTAAATCTGGCTAACGAAGGAAGCTCTTCATGACCACCACATCACCCATGGAGGGCAGTAGGATCCTTAGGGCTCTGGGCAGGCTTCATATGTGTGTGGCCTTGCAGGGCCTTGCACTGAGAAAGGCCACATTTGATTTAATGGCCTGCTATTGCCTTCTTGAAGTTCTTAATCATTTTCAAAAAAGAACATGAATTTTTATTTTGCACAGGCCCCCACAAATTATATAGTTAGGACTGTGTGAGCAAGGCAGTTTGGATCCAACTTTATTTTATTTCTAGTTTGCTTCTGTTCTGATTCTGGAGACATGGCTTTCATTACTGCACCTCAGGATCTGATAGACCATTAGCTCCTGGATGAGAATACACAGTATCCCCAGGCTGGGCCTTGGGTGAAGGAAGGGAAGGGTCTAGGGTGCAAAAGTTAAGGAGGCCCTTACTCTTGGGGGTGTGCAAAGGCAGAGCCGGCACCTAAGAGTGAGTACCCCTTAAAGTTTGCAGCTCACTTGCCTCACCCAAGCCTCGCCCTGTAGTGCACCTGAAACACACCTGTGATATACCTGCAGACACCTGCAGTACGCTATATTCTCCTGCTCCCTTTGCCTCTGTGTGTGCCTCTGTGGTCACTGAATTTTCATCAGCCAGATCAGGTGGCACACAGAAACCTACCCCATTGACCTGTTCTTAGATTTTTCTGAAAGTGTTCTTTATTTGTTCAGTCTCTGTTGAGGAAGAATTACATTTCCCCATTCTCTGCAAGACTCGCCATGGTTGGCTGGTGCAGGCTCTACTGTGCAAATGTAATTTGATATAAAGCTGAATTGTCAATAGCATGAAACATTTTATAGGAACAGCGAAAGGGTAGATGGTGGTCACATGCATTCTGTCCCGGAAAGCAAGAGCAGCGTGGCATGGCAGCAAGTGATGAGAAGTCAGGAAAGCGCAGTTCTCATCCTGACTCCACTGCTTATTCCCTGTAGGACCTCATGCAGTGTTTGTGCTTCCTCCGCCTCAGTTTCCTACCTATAAAAATAAAGCTGTCTCTATTTCACATGACTTTTGAGGGTCTGACAAATTTACGTTTCTTAATGTGCTTTGCAGACTGTAAGATGCTAGCTGGTTGTTGACACTGTTGCTTCAGCTTTCGGCGGGAAATTGTTCTGCAAGATGAGTTCATTCTAAGTTGCCACCTGTGATATGCCAATGGATAAATTCCACAACATCTCACAATATGGGTTAGGCCTTGGACTAGGCTTTATTGAGGAAAAGAAACTGACAATGTCAGGGTCAGCCAGATAGAAGGGGCTGCTGAAGCAGCTGCACTCTGCAGGATGGATTTCTAGTCCAGGGAGGAGCATGCCCTCCCCCAGCCCCACTCCTACCCCCATAATCTCCTTTTTTGTAGGGCAAGTGGGAGAGCACTTTCGTTAGTGAGGAGATAATGAAACTGCTTTGGCACCAGGCAGCCTGGATGTGGGTGCCAGCTGTTTATAGGAATCGTCTGGGAAGGCGAGCACACAGCACCTAGGGACCTTGGGACTCAAGCTGTTACCCTGGGGGAGGACACCACTTGTCCCGTGGGAAGAGGAGCCCCTCCAGCTTTGAGAGAGACTTAGGACCCCCCTAGGACCCCCCCCCACCCCATAGCACTTCAACCTGATAATTCGGGGTGAACACTTAGGCTCATTTTCAGACAATGCTGCTTGTACCAAAGAAGCATGATTAAATTCTGGAAGTGGGGACCACCCATACTATCCTCCCAACATGAAAACCTAACTAGGTCATGCCAGGGTTTATTAGTGGGTGGTTTGGATTTCATAGAGAGATCAAGGCCTACCCAGGCTAAATCCAAATCCATCCACTAATGAGCTACAATAAGAGGATTCCATTTTAAAAGATTCGCTTGGGTCCTTTGGAGCAAAACGTTGTCACGGTTGATTCCTCTAGCCAGCTTTGTACCTGCTTTTCCGGGATTGTTGTGGAAACCTTGTGCACCCCAAAATGCTGCCCTTACTCATCCTTTCATCCTGACTTGTAGTCTCACACCTTCCCTCCCAGCCCGAAGTCTCCACCTCATATAAATGTCTCAGTGGATGCCAACTCTAGTTGTGGGGACAGGGTAGGTAGAGTCCACAGAAGTAGACAAATCATAATTGCATAATGTAAATTTTGCACAAAATGCTCTGAGAGCTTAATGGTGGAACAACTCATTAGGGCACTTCAAAAAGGAGATGACATTTAAACTGGAGATAAGTAGAATATTTTAGGGCAAAGGAAGGGGGGAAGGGCGTGCTACTAGGTAAAGAACACAGGGGAGCAGAGATGTGGGACTTCAGCTGAGACAATAAGTGTCAAGTGTTTAGAATAGTGTGTGGCACATACTAGCTGCTCATAAATGTTAGTAGTACTAGTTGTTACTGCTGTTACATATTCAGGGAATTTCAGATTCCCAGTATCGCTACAATACCAGGAGGTCTAGAAACAAAACCAGAGATGGAGTTTGAGATTTTTTGTGTATGAAGGGCCTTGAATAGTATGTTAAAGGAGTTAGGTTTTTTATTTGCATCACATTTTAGCCAACAAATCCACAATCATGCGTGTCCCGGTGAGGATGGGCCAGGTTAGGCTACAATAACAACCCCCAGATGTTAGTGGCAAAGCATCAAACATTTATTTCTTACCCATGTGACACGCCTCGCACGGGATGATCATGATCTTTGCCCAGTGTCGTCCTCCTTCTGTGATCCTGCTGCTCCTGCCCCAAAATGACACCCATCGCTACTTCCATTTCATTGGCCAAAAATGCCACGTGGCCATCCTAACTTCAAATGGAACAAGGAAGTGCAGTCCCACCATGGCTACGTGACTGTGTGCATTTGTCAAAACTCACAGAAACACGTGCTTAACGTGAGTAAATTATACTGTATCTAAAGTATTTGTCAACAATTCTGACCTTAAACACCTCAGTGCATTTTTTTTAACTAGACTGCTTCTAAAAATTGTTTAAATCATATTGTAAACAACCACTTAAAATACTATTTGATTTCTAAACGTCAATTTTATGGATCCTCTTAGAGGCATCATAACCTGTGGTATGCTGCTAATGCTGCTGACATTCAGCAGCAGGAATGTCTTCCCTTCAGGGCAGGGGTAGGCGGATGGACAATCCTGTTCTTCCACCAGGGCTGATTCCAGGCTACAGATGTGATGTTACTGGATTAGCTGAGAAGAAACGCACACATTTTGAGCCAATTCCAGCACACCACTAAAAACGTGCTGTGGGTTGACATTGTAATAAGCAGCAAGGTCGTGACTGTCCTTGCGATGTTCCAAGGTTGCCTTGTACAGTTCCCTAGACTGTTGGTGATGCAGGAATAGTAATCATAATGAGAGTGTCAATCAGATGCTTCAGCTTTGAATAATAATCCAGTAGAATGATACATTTAAAGCTAGATGAGGCCTTAGAGGTCATCTAGTCATGGCACAGTGAAAGACACCCTGAAAGTAGCAGATGTGCCCAGAGTCACCTAGCTGCCTCCCAGATGGCAGAACTGGAACCAGAACTCAGGTTTCTTGACTTCCTAATTAGTGTCTTGGTGTGGCTTTCCCCACCACTGCAGGAACTATAAGATTCCAGTTTTTGAATGGGTACCATTGTTCCTAGCCTATTTTCAGATATCCATCTTACAAGTATTATTTTTAAAAGGTCAAAACATTCAGCTAAGCCATGCCTGTGGTGAACAAGCGGCAAGCACCAGAGGTTGGGGAGGGGTGTCATGGGCTATTTGATACCTATTGGATTCAAACAATACATTTCTCCCTGGAGAGAGCAGAGCAAAACCTGACACCTTGTCCAAGGACTGTGGTTTACCCCCAGCCCACGTGGGAGCCTGTTTTCATGGGCTCCTCTGGCCATGTCGTGGCCCAGCCTTTCACAGCCCCAGTCCTCAGCTCACCCCACATTAAGAACAATAACAGCAGCCATGTGCTCAGAGCAAGACCACTACACATTTTCCAATCTCAGCTAAACTATGGAGTAGCCAAAAGACTCCCTGGGGGAATGAGGTTCATTGTGCAGGTCTGAGGGTAGAGTCAAAACCAGTAATAATAATAATAATAACTCTATCATCATATTGACTGTTTGGGGGCCAAGCCTGACTTGTCCCTAAATATGTCTCAAACTTGTATAACTCTCCCTGGCTGGCTGCTTTAAATGCCTTTTTCTTCTTTCTCAATCTGACAAATGTTTGCCCTTCCTTCAAGGCTCATCTCAATGCCACTTCTTTGAAGTTGTTTCTGACCTTGACTCGGAGCACCTCCCATCTGCTCCTCTGAATGGATTGCTTCTTTTACCCTGCCCCTGGAACATTTTGAACCTGCCTTTACTACAGCGTGTTTCACAGAGGGTTTCGTGTTATTTGTTCAGATGTCTATCTTCTCAACTAGACCAAATGTTTGCTGCTTGAAGTAAGGTTTGCTCTGTGTGTTAGGCGTCATTAGCTGCCTTCATGTGCCCTGGCGCAGCCCATGATGAAGAAAGGGGGTCGGGGGACAGAGGAAGAACCATTCTGGATCGAAGTTCCCCCTGTGCCCGTTCATGCTGCACAAATGACTATGTGAGCTCCAGGTTTGTAAGTCGCAAGTACATAGTGCATGAATGTCCCCAAGGCATATTTGCTTAAAATGTAGATTCCTGCCCCCACTCCCCTTCTCTTCTCACCATGCCAATTTGTAGATCTGAGGTGGGGCCCAGAAGTCTGTGTTTTCACCGGCACTCCAGATGATATTCTGATTCAGGTGATCTGAGGACACTTTTGAGAAGCACCAGTCTCTGACTCAGAGGGTTCCAGAAATGCAAGCATGTAGGACACAGGGAGGGCACAGACTCAGGCCCTGGTGGCTGCCTCCTGGGCTGAGGAGGGCATGCCACAACCTGTGCTGTGTCACCAGAAAGCACCAGGAGCTGGAAGATCCTCGAGACATCGCCCTTCATCTTCCCCATCTGCAGCCCAGAATCCTCCTCAGCTCACTCAGGCCACAGTCACACAGAGGCACACTGGTATGGCTCTTTTTCCAGAATATTCTAGACAGATGTTTGGCTTATTAAGGACGCATCTTCTGAATATTTTCAGCGCTAGTCACTCTGAGCTGTGGAGTAGACACGCAGGGAGCTGGCACTGGTGATGGCCGGTGGATGGGGAATGTGAGGCTCCCACAAAGTGACCACAACCAGTGCCACCATCAGAGCAGGTCCTGGCTGACCTCAGGCTTCCTTCAGGCTGTCCCTCCTCTGCTGGCCTCAGCAGTGACAGCACCATGTCCTTTAGTCAAGTCACACACACCCTTGAAGCTGCCACATTCTAAACCCAGAGAGTCACATCTGTGCTCCCTGCTGAGCGATAACAGGGTTGTGACCTCCTTGGAAAGGGAGATGATGTCCCTTGCATTGTCATCAGCCCTGGGGCTGTCTCAGAGCTCCCTGAGCCTCTGCAAGCCCCATCTGTTGAATCTGAGAACGAGATTCTGGAAACGGTCTGAGTGGTGAGCAGTACCTGTCACACTCACTCACATAACAAAGTATGTTTGTTTCCCAGAAGACAGTCATTCTATATTCCTACTCGTTAAGTTACCATAATTATACTCACATGAGATATAATTGATTTTAATTTCACTCTGAGGTTGCTCCAGGTTATAACAGCAAGTCTCTGGCCTTGAAGAACTCTCTCCCTTTATTTAGCATTTAAATGAGTATCAGGAGGGAAACGCAAGAAGTAATTATGAGGAGAAACCGAGTGTTGAAAGGGGGAGCTTTGAAGTGCTTGGACGTCCTGACACGGCAGTGCACGCTTCCAATTCAGTGCATGGGAAGTCAGCTGGATCGCCAGGGAGCAAGATGCCCTGACGTTGATGAATTGTGCAGCTGTACTGGGGACCAAGCCTCTCACTCAGTGCTGGAGTGATTTTAATGCCATGCTTACCCATGACTCAGTGGCCTCTGTTTATAAATTAGCACATATTTTTAAATTCTTAAACATTACTCTAACTGAAATTTAGAAATAAATCATAGTAATACTACAGTTTCAATTCCCTGCTCTTTTTAAAAACAGCTTTCATGTGTTATAGTTATAAATCCCTTGTTAACTTTTTAACTGTATGCCCCTGTTATTGTATGTCACAAAAGGCAGTGTTACAGTTTTTCATTCCTGCTTAATTTAAAACTTTCCCAATGGAATGCAGATACAATGAACTGTTTTCCTAAGTGTGGTTAGGGGGATGTGTTATATAATTGAAGCATAGGTCCCGGTTTTCAGATGGTACAGAATCTAAAACTAGTGGGATATACTGACTCTATTTGAATCCCTAAACTGTTGGACAAGGTAAACAACTACATCTCTGGTTTCCCAAGGGAATGAGACAGTAGCTGTTTGTATAAGGAGCATGGATGCACACACACACACACCATGCATCACAGATAGATGTAGAATTCTAATGTTAGCTGTCCTACCTCTGTTCTCCAGTATAGTATAATCATCTGGTTATGTGTCTCACCCCTGCCCCCGACGTTTTACTTTCCAAGGGCAAATGTGTTCCTAGTGCCTAGAGTTAATGTGTGTGGAACATTTGAAGATGGAAAGTGGTCCCAACTAAGTCCTCACTTTGGAAGTGAAGAAAGTGAGGGCCCAAATACATCAGATTGCTTGACCAAGGTCGCATCAGTCAAGATGCCAAGTGCATGTGTAATAAGCAGATGACCGTTCTATCAAATCAGAATATTATCAAGCGTCCTCTAGCAAACGTCTTTGTTTCCCACATTCTCTTGGCTGTGTAAAAGCATGCTTTAGTAGAGAAGACCCACCAGAGAAGATAGCACATTTGGCATTGGCTTTTCCCTTTGCCTGTCTCATATGCAAAGCCCTTTCTGTAATGATCCCGTGGTTTGATGGAATATTGGAATTCAGGAGCGGACAGATGCAATGCCCAGAAGATGAAATTCAACCGGTTAAGAACCCTGTTGCCTTGAATTTGACAGTGATTCTTTCACAAAGAAGTCTCCCTGGTTTTGAATTAAGTTACACTAGACTTGGAGGGACCAGTTCCTGGTTCTCTTTTATGTAGTTTCAGGTTTTCTCAGGAATCCTTTGGTATTCTGTCCTATGCAATACACCTTGCCAGGAATGAAGTGGGTCAGGGGTCAGATTCCTCCCCCTAGGAAGGCTATGAAAGGCTCAGGTTCACATGGTTTAGCTTTGTTTATTCTCAACTGTCTTTCCAAAGACTTGTAGGTTTTTGGAAACATTGTCATGTTTCTTCCCTCCTGTGTTTTCATCCTTACTTCCTTCTCATTTGCCACTAATTCTCTTTCTCTTACTGTTCACCCCCTTCTTTGTTTTCCCAGTGTCATTTGGAATTTTCCTTTCACTGTTGAAAGGGGAATGCAGCTCAAGAGGAATCAGGGTGAGGTCATGCTGGCTGTGCTTTCTCCCGGGTTTGGATGAGACTTTCCGAGCTCACCTCCCCTGCAGGTTGTTCATGAGATAAGACTTCTATGTATGAGGTGGAGAGACCCCAATTGCCTCAAGATGCAATATAACACCTGCTTCATTGTACAGTGGGGGAGGGAACAAATAATTCTCTTTTGAGGTCAAACAGCAATTCTAGGAGCTGACCCAGCCTCACAGAGCAGCTCTTAGCAGCAGGTGGGGACCTCCGTTGTGGCAGCCACCTTCACTGCAGGCCAGGTGTGACATCAGCCTGCACCCCAGTAGGGCTCCATGTCTTCCCCTCTCCTCCCTGCATGGCAGGGTCAGATATCTAAGAAAGCAAGAACATGACACAAGTGGTAGAAGAAGCCCTAAAAGCTTGTCTATCCTTATCACTGGAAACCAGGCAGCCACAAGAGGCA
The DNA here is from genome assembly GCA_963574225.1 of Lagothrix lagotricha. NCBI lineage: Eukaryota > Metazoa > Chordata > Mammalia > Primates > Atelidae > Lagothrix > Lagothrix lagotricha. The sequence goes on along the minus strand of CAUYNB010011419.1, from coordinate 33,239 downwards.
GAGAAGAGGAAAGAGAAGCAGGATGGGGAGGAGACATCAAGACAATAGAATACAATGGGCAAATCACGGGTTCACAGCTGTCCTCTGCTACAAATTTGGAGGCAAATTCAGACCCATCCAATATTTATTGAGCACCTACTACTTGCCATGCCCAGTGCCTCCCTATGTATTATCTAGCTTAAGCCAGCAGGGAGCTTCTCAGAGGGTACCCTTCTAAAGGCAAAGCACTGTCTTTTGGTGTGAATACAAATTGTCTGGTCTTTATGTTCTATGTCTTTCTGCTTCATCGATGCTCCTCAGACAAAGGGTGTTTCACAGGTACCAAGAAAGGATGGTTTTAAAAGGCCAAAGGTCATGAAGGAAGTGTTGGAAGAGGAAAAGATCTGAGAGGGTCTGATTTGGCTTCTGTCATTAGAGCATCTGTAATTCTTAGAGTCGAGAATCTTTCCAGGCATGGCTACTTTGGACAGGGCCATCTCTTAGTGTTGGAGGGAAGCAAATGGCTGCTAGTGGAGGGAGCAGAGCCCTGTCCTTGGCTTCACACGCATAGGGAAGCAGAACAGTGGATCGGGATTCTGGAAGCCTTGTTCCGAGGCAACTCCTGTGCTACCAACTTGCTTGAGGACTTTAGACAAACCGCTCCGCTTCTCTGTGCCTCAGTTTCCTCATCTGTAATATGAGAGGGTTGCTTAGATAGATGCTTAACAGAAATAGTAACTGGTCTTGTCTAACAATGTTGTTCCATCTCATGTTAATGGTTTTCCCTACTTTGTGCTGTGTAGAATAAGTGGTCATCATCAGTTCGTTCTCATGTAGGATAACTGAAGCCATTCTCCTCTCTATATATTCCTGGCCAAAGTAACAAATTGCAGGGAAACCACATGTTTTGAGAAACCAGTCAAGTATATATTTCACAAGGACTTGCCCTTAGTTTTCTCATTTCTCTATTTTTTCATTTAGAAACATGTATTGTATGCTACACAACCAGGCAGTGCGCTAAAGACTGGAATACAGTAGTGAGCGCAGCAGACAACACCATATAGAACTTAGGGTAAATAGAGCTGAAAGAAAGAGTGGGAGACCCAAGGGAGGGTGGAGGGGTGACTAGGAGTTAGCCAGGTGAGCAAGGAAGAAGGATGATATCAGATGAGATGGATTGTATTCTAGAAAGGTCCAAGTTTAGAGTCACAGTCCCAACTTACTGGGATTTTATACAAAGTCAAAATTTAAGCTGTATACTGAACAGAAGACTTTTTGTTTTCAGGCAATAAATGTTTATATTCTCAGGGTATGGAGAATAGCCATAGACTAAAAAACAGGCCTAAAGGAAGGGGCTTCATGTTTCATGTGTGAAGCACAGTAATGACGCACAGCAAAGCTTTAGAGCTGTCAGACTTCCTAAACGCTCCTTCTAGTCTATGAACCACCTTAAGTGAGAACAGAAATTAGGTATTATTCCACTTTGGATGCCCAGAGTGTAATACAGAGCCTGACACATAGGAATTGTCCACTTAATGTTGCTTGATTGTTTCACCGGTTTATTGGCTAATTGGTTGGTTGATTGGATGGATGGATGGATGGATGGATGGATAGATGGAAGAGAGAGGATACAAAGTGCCTAGAGCAGTGTCTCCATACATATAATAAATTGTACCTATATATTTATGTTGTCCTACAATGTAAAAAATATCTTTTTTGTCATATACATTGAAACATTTGTGTCTATGAATTTCCATTCATATAACCTATTTTAATATTGTACTTGGAAAAGTATTTTTCTCGTAATAGAAAAAATATAGCCATTGTTTCACTTGCATTTTGTTTGTGCAGGAAGCCAAAATACAAATGCATTCTGCATAAAACTTACTGCCGTATATAACACTGCTGAGCATTAATTCTTTTTTAAAAACTTGATGAGTTCACAAACCTGAACAAACATATGTGCTTGGTCCTCAAGGACATTTGCTTCACTTCAGGAGTGGAAGGGGCTGCTATAGGCCATATCACCAAAACCTGCTTTGGACACTATTGCTGAAAAACAAGCCACCTCAAAGCTTAGTAGTTAAAATATCTGTTGTCTTATGATTGTATGTTCTGTTGGGTCAAAAATGAGAATAGAGTATAGCAGGGATGGCTTGCTTCTGCTTCACGCTGTCTGAGGCTTCATCTGAGAACACTCAAAGTCCTGAGGGGAACTCAACAACTGGGGACTGGAATCATTGGGCATCTCCTTCATTCACACATCTGACACCTGAGCTGGGAAGATTAGCACACTGATGTTAGTTATACTGTCAATCAGAGTGCCTGCATGAGGCCTCTCCATCCAGCTTATGCTTCCCCCAAACATGGCAGCCTTGGGATAGTTGAACTTTTTGCATAACAGCTCATGGCTCCAATGCAAAGATTCCAGTGGACAAGGAAAACGCTTCATTGCCTTTTATGACCCAGCCTCAAGCATCACATAGCATTTCCTCCATCATATTCTATTAGCTGAAGTAAGTTACTAGCTTATCCAGTTTCCCAAGGAAGAGACCTACCTCCCCACTCCATATTGAAGAGAGGAATGTAAAAGAGTTTTACAGCCATTTATAAAACCCTACATCTCCGGTTTTTAGAAGCTGAAACCTAGAATTCCAACACAAGGAAATCTCACCTTATTTCATTACCTTTTGATCATCATTTTCATTAACATATATCATTTCTTTTTGTGAGGGAAGCACTGGGTCCCCGGCCTCCCATTACACCTAGAATGTGCTGGCAATATGGTGGCAAGAAAATGCTCCCTTTTTTTTCTGAATTCAATGCTTCTCTTGTATTATACCAATTTTGAGAGGAACCCTTGGCACCAGCTAGACCAGTGGAAGTGAACTTTCCTAATGCAGCAACAGAGGCCTTGAAAGAAACCAGAGCAAAGCAATTGACCACAGAGTAACCACCTGCAACCACACAAGCATGCCCAAAGCAGTGACAGTCCCCCACGCTTCCACCCACCCCACAGACACTCTTTCACCATAGGATCATGGCTTTTGTGCCTTTACCAGAGTGCAACAGTTTTCTGGAAGTGCTCAGGGCAATGGGCCAAAGGACAGTTTCCTGTGGACTCAGATTGCTGAAGATGTCATTTGGGGCCAAAGGATTGTTTAAAGAGATGATTTCTTATCCATCAGAGTGCTTTAGAAAATAAGATGGGTGGATGTCTAGACTTTGGGTGAGGGCCTGGAGATCTTGGGACTTTAGACTCACTGGCACCAGGGAGCTAAAGAGGTCACAATGTGGAATGCTGGGATTCAGATGATACCCTGGGCTCTGTCCAGCAAGACATCATAGGAGCTCTGAAGGACCCACGAGAACCAGAGATGTGTCCAAGCTCTGCTGGTATATAGACATGGAACTGAGTGCCCAGCAGTGGTGCCTCCTGCCCTGCCTGCCTGCCTGCAACTGACATGGCTGAATTCCACCTATGCCATCAGCTGCAGCCAGTAATCCTCTGCTTATTTTGACCAGTGTCGCCTCCTCCACTGGCCCTGAATGACTCACCTCATAGAAGAAAAAGGACACATAACAACCATTTCCACTCCCCATGATGTCACCCAGGACTTGTTGGCAGGACCAGTACCAGTCTCCTTATGTATGCCTTGTTCAAGGTACAGCAGGACAGCTAGCTAAGCTTCTTTAAAGCATAGTTACTATTAATCATAATCATAGCTAACCTTTATGGAGCCTTTATTTTGTTTTGGGCATTAGAAATTATCTGTATTGCCTGTTTCAATCAACACAACAATCCTGAAGTATCAAGTATTAGTTTCTCAGACATTAGTACTGATAGGTATTCATTGGCCTTCCAAATAGTTTGGAAAATGCTGATTGTCCTAAAACAGTGATATGCCGGTAATTCTCCAAGAAAGCCCCATATATGTTGACTTTTGGAAATGCATTTAATCATAGAACAACTAGTGTTTTAAGGAACATGAATTTGAAACCTGACTGGATGATATAGAAGTGGTTCTGCAGGCCAGGCGTGGTGGCTCACGCCTGTAATCCCAACACTTTGGGAGGCCAAGGTGGGCAGATCACAAGGTCAGGAGTTTGAGACCAGCCTGGCCAACATAGTGAAACCCCATCTCTACTAAAAATAAAAATATTAGGCATGGTAGTGGGCACCTCTAATCCCAGCTACTTGGGAGGCTAAGGCAGGAGAATCACTTGAACCCAGGAGGCAGAGATTGTAGTGAGTCGAGATCACACCATTGCACTCCAGCCCGGGCGACAGTGAGAGACTCCATCTCAAAAAAAAAAAGAAAGAAAGAAAGTGGGTCTGCATATAGGTTGATAGGTCCAGCAAACCACCATGGCACATGTTTACCTATGTAACAAACCTGCACATTCTGCATACATATCCCGGAGCTTATTTAAAAATAAAATAAGCAGATCTGCATCAAATATGCTTAGTGTCCTATGAGTAGTCTAAGAACCATTCAAACTGGGTGTAATCTAAAGCATTACAGTTGGATTTGGTGTGACTGCCTTTGAAAATGGCTACTCATGATACACTCAGGCTGGCCAGGTGACTCCTGAATGTAGCTGATGGTTTGTGCTTAGAAATGTGTCCTCTGCTTCTCAAAGAAGCCTGCTGCGTCACAGGAGCAGAGAACTCCATCTGCTTCCAGCACCCAGTTACATGTGCAAGGTGAGGAAGCTGATTGTGAAGGTTTTAAGCCCATGGAGATGTTCACAGGCCGCCCTGCTGTTTCCCATATTCTCCAAAAGGATGGGAGGCTCTTTCCTGAGTGCATTGCCAGATGGAGCCCAGGACCAAAGCTGCCAGCCGTGTTTTCATCCCCAGGACCAATCTAAGCTACAACCGAATCCTTCGTTCTGTTTGTTTTTAAAATTCACATCCTAAAATAAACCCCCTTCTTGCCCTTTTTCCTTCTGATATCATCAGAATGTTTCAGGACACAGCCTGCATGTTCACATCTCTCATGGAACTTCATGTTTATTCTGCCAAATGCCTCTGAAGAACTGCCATTTGTGATTAAAATCCTTCCAGCTTCTTCTTAGCTTTCTGGTGATTCTGACCAAATTAAAACGATTGTGTGTTTAGGAGTTGTGGCAGGTCAGAAAGGGATTTCTGACTGTATTAAATGAAGGAAATGTAGTCTTAGCTAAACTCAAATGTTAACACCTACTTAAGATTATGCTTTACTTTGAACACATCATCTGCATAATCGTGAGAGTTTATTCATTAAATTACACATGTGCACACCTCTATAAAACGGTGCCAGCTGTGGATCTGAGCAATATCCAACTTACAACTCAAGTTGCACCTTCCATCCTCTATGAAGAACCTGTGTTATAATACACATCTCACATTGAGGAAATGAGGCACAAAGAGGTTAAATAACTTGGCACAAGGTTACCCAGCTGGGAAGGGTGGAAGCAGGAATGTTAACCTGGACAGGTTAGCTCCAGAGTCTTCCTAACAAGAAATTCTTAGCAAACAAAAACTTGTCACCATTTTTAGAGTTTAATTGCCATGTCTATGACCACGGGTTTGATAAGTACACTGCATTTCCAACTCGAACTGCACATGGGCAATTACAGTGCTGATTGCTTACACAGCTCTTCAGGAGATGGCGGGAAACCTTCCATTATTGATAAAAGATTTTAAATGGAGCCATGTTATTATAAGACTGAAGTAAACAAAAATTAAACTAGAAAACTTTTGGGTCATGAAAAATGGAACCTCCTCCATCCCAAATCATTATTGAAATATTACAGGCCAAGCGCAGTGGCTCACGCCTATGTTCCCAGCACTTTGGGAGGCTGTGGGTAGATGACTTGAGGTCAAGAGTTCAACACCAGCCTGGCCAACATGGTGAAACCCTGCCTCTACTAAAAATACGAAAATTAGCTGGGCATGGTGGCATGTACCTGTAATCCCAGCTACTCAGGAAGCTGAGACACGAGAATCACTTGAACCTGGGAGGCAGAGGTTGCAGTGAGCTGAGATCGCATCACTGCACTCCAGCCTGGGCGACAGAGGGAAACTGTGTCTCAAAAAAAAAAAGAAAGAAAAGAAAAAGAAATATTACAAAAGCTAAAATTATCCTAGCTATACTATACATACTGAGATGTAATTTTCTGGGTCTAGATAAATTTATTTGGAGAAAATCTATGTTATATGAACATGATAATACTCGTTATTCTTTTATCCCCTGGCCTTTCAAACAATAATGTATATGATTAGAGCAGTATAATATAGTATTTTGATTTTAAAACTTTTAGGTCTCTTGGCTCAAGATGAAAATTTCTTCAGAGATGTAATCTAAATCATGTTTTTACATGTCATAGTGATTTCTCTTGCATTTTGAAATGATTTTCATTTCTATCAATAGAGACCCTAAAATGGCAATTTAAGTCCCACAGAAAGTGAATCCTTCCTTGATATCTGCTAGATGAAGAGTTTTCATTTCCAATAATGTTACTTAACCACTTGTTTTGTACATCTGAGAGTTTCTGCAAATGTATCCCAGCTGTGAGATCTAGACCACAAAAGACTCTGATACTTTAGATCTATCCCATTTCTAGTTTGGTTTGAAACTTGCCTAATTTTTTCCCTAAGGGAAACATTTTCTCCTAGTTCAAATATAAAACAAAACTGGGGAAAAAAAATTTGGTTTTTCTGTGGCAAAATTTTGCTTTTTTTCTCATACCAATTATAAAGGTAATATAATTAAAGAAGTTTTAAAAGATAAAGAAGATGTAGGCATTGGTCTGTTTCCTTGCAGTGATTTTCTATGCACGGAGATTTTTAAAATATGCCTGTAAGCATAGTATGTTTATCGTTTTGTACTCTGCTTTTTTTCATGAAGCATATACAGCCATGTTACTGTACACTCTTCACAAGCATCATTCTTATTGTTGTATGCGTGTCCTATGTACCTAGCAATTTCCTAATGTTAGAGCCCACACAATATATTCCATTTTTCACATTAGAAATCATGTTGCTATAAACAATCTCCTTAGGCTAGATTCTTAGAAATTGAGTTACCGAATCTTAAAGGATATTAATATCTTGAAACTCTCGATATACATGGCCAAATTACTTCCTAAGATGATTTTAACAAAGTACACTGTCTGGCAATTTCCTGCTTGTGTTCGATATGCATGTTTGTGTGTAGCGAGCGGGGGAGGGGATGTTGTTTAATTTATGCAGTGTGGGAGAGCATGGATATTGATCAGATCTGTTGTTGCGTAGGAGAAGGAGCTTGGTCCTTTAGTTCAAGGACCTTTCTGTCCTGACTCTACAACTAACTGGCTGTGGCAACCTGGGCAAATCAGCAGGAGATTTGCAGACACACGCATTTATCCATAAACCTTTGCCAAGTGCTTTTTATGGTTCTTGGTACCAAAGAGACTAGAAAATGAAGTCCAGGGTTCTTTCTCAGGATATTACACCCTAATAGGGGACAGATATGTAGGGGCAGAATCACATGAAGTTTAAGAGAGTGAACTCTGGAAGCAGCTTATTCTGGGTTCAGATCCTAATTGTTAGCCGTGCAAGCTTGCATAGTGAGGAGTCTCAGGCTCCACTTCCTCATATCTGAAATGAGGGTAATAATACTAGTGGCATAGGACAGTCATGCAGATAAATGAGAAAATGGTTAATGTGCCTGGCACAACATGAACTCAACAATTGTTGGGTTTTTTTAAATTTTGTTGTTGATACGATTCTAATAAGATTTAGAATCTACCACTATGTTTTAAGTGGTAGGGACCATGTGTGCAGAGGCATAGCTTCACAAAAGAATATTATGTCTTTGCAGCATGGGCCCTGGGTTCTAAGAATTGATAACCTGTCAGGGAGCAGAAGGAGGTATAGGTCATATCTCAAGTGCTTTTCAGCTTCAATAGGCTGCCATGCTAGCTTCACAGAAGCCAGATGGACCCCCCTACCACCCAAAATTTGGCTTGGTGTTGAGATTAATGATGCCATACCCTCCACCAAAAGGATGTGCAAAGTTTTATTGTTCCCTCATAATGAGACTTTATGGAGTAAGCAAGACTGACCCCCAGGCAGGTCCAAAAAATGGCCTGAGAGAGCTGTGAGGGAGAATTGGCTTAGGGGTCTGTGGTGGTTAGGGGGTGGAGCTGGGTGAGAGTTCTCAGGCTAGCAGGGGTTGCATGGTTTGAACTTCCAGCAACACCAAGGGAGGGAGTGCACTGGCCTTGTTCTTGACTTGCAATCAGTCAGCAATCGAACAATAAAAATGGAGTCAGACTCTTTATTATTTGGGCTGTGGTTTTATGATGGACAAGGAAAATCCCAGTAGCTTTCTTCCTTTCTTAAATGGAGAAACAAGCCAGCTCTCTGGATCCCACCTGTTCCCACTCTTTGTACTGCAGCGCTTTTCTCGCTGGTACTCCCCAGGACTGGCTGTATAGCAGTCTCTGATCCAAGTGCCCTTCCTCCATTCTTCTTATTTTATTATTATTACTATTATTTTGAGATGGAGTCTTGCCCTGTTGCTCAGGCTGGAGCGAAATGATACAGTCTCGGCTCACTGCAACCTCTGCCTCCTGGGTTCAAGCGATTCTCTTGCCTCAGCCTCCCGAGTAGCTGGGATTACAGGCGCCCACCACCACACCCAGCTGTTGTTTGTATTTTCAGTAGAGACAGGGTTTCACCATGTTGGCCAGGCTGGTCTCGAACTCCTGACCTCAAGATCCGCCCGCCTTGGCCTCCCAAAGTGCTGGGATAACAGGTGTGAGCCACTGTACCCGCCTTCTTCTCCCATTCTTAAAGCACGTGCAATCAGATTCCCCCAACTGCTCCTGGAAACTGCTCATGTCAAGGTGATCGCTTACTTTCGGATTGCTAACCCCTGCTGTCCTTTCTCATACCCCATCATACCTGTCCCATGAGTGTTAGCCACTTGGCTTTCCTTATCTTTCTCTTTGAGTAGTTCTTCCTCAACTTTCTGATCTCTTAATGGTTGGAGTATCCCAGAATGTAGTCCTGGGGTCTCTGCTGTTCTCTATCTCCACTAACTCTCTTCCTCTAAAATCCATCTACCCAGAAGTAGATCTCTGGCAACAGTCTCTTTAGGAACCCCCGGCTTGTAAGTCCAAATGCCTCAATGTTCCTATACCCAAAATGGAGCGTCTGGCCTTCTATTTAACTCTTGCTGCACCTGCAGTCTTCTTCATTGCATTTGATGGAAACTTCATCTATCTAGTTGCTCAGGCCCAAAACTGTACCATTATCCCGGAGTTCTTTTTTGTGTGTGCACTTCACATCCAACCTGCCAGCTAATCCTGTGGCCTTTACCTTGAAACAATATCCAGATTCTGGCCATTCCTTATCACCTCCACTGCTCCCACCCCTGTCCAAGCCACTGTCTGTGCTTTGGCTGGGTTTCTGCAATAGCCTTTAACTGATGTCCCTGCATGTACCCTAGCCCTCCTACAGTCATCAACTTAGCAGGCAGAGCAATGCTTTTGTAAAGTCATTCAGATCATACCACAGCTCTGTTCAAAACTCTGAGGTGGCTGCTCACGTCACTCAGAGTGAAAGCAGGAGTCCCGTTCTCTCCCAGAAAGCCCTAGGTCCCTTACCTCGCCTTCTAGCACCCACCACTCTAGCCGTTCTTGATGTTTGCTATTTCTTGAGCCTACCATGCTTTCTCCTATCTCATGGTCTTGCATGTGCTATACCCTCTGCCTGGAATGTTCTTTCTCCAGATATCAGCATGGCTCACCTATTACCTCCTGCCATTATTTGCCCAACTTTCCAGATATCACCTTCTCATGAGACCTTTTCTGACCACCTTGATTTAATTTGTAACCTCCCTCTCCACCACTTCCTATCCTGTGTTCTTGCTTTGTTTTTCTTCATAGCTCTCAACACTTTGTAAAAGAATATACAATGTACTTCTTAGTTCTGTTTGTTGTCTACTCTCTAAGAGCAGCTGTTCCCTGGTCTATCTCACTGACCTAATACAATGTCTGATAAATAATAGATGCTCGATAATTATTTGCTGAAATAAGGAATGAAGAGAGGAAGAAAGGAAGGAGGAAGGAGGGAGGGAAGGCAGGCAGACAGGAGCTATGTTTGCATCATATCCAAGAATAATTGTATTGCATTGAAACAGAGCATAGGCCAGATTGCATGTGGTCATTTCAGACTGAACTGTCTTCCTCTGGAATATTTACACTTGCTCATTAGCATGACAGTCTCTCTTCCAGAGTGGGCACTGGCTTGAAAGGTGTCTGCGTGATCACACATATTCTGACCTTCCATCTGGGAAGGGACAACATGGCCATATGCTTGGAAGAGCTAGTCTTCCCAAACACAAATATAAGGACCAATTGTAGATTTTGGAAATCCCAGCCACCACTCATACAGGAGACCAGAAATAAACTTAGATTATCTTTGGAATGTGTCAGCATCCGCGTTTCAGGACTACTGCATTCTTAAATATCCCCAGGAACTATATTGAGCAGTATCAGCTGCACAGCTGTGAGTGGCGTCAAGGACTATTTTGTTTGGGTGATTGTTCACTGTAAAAAGCACAGTAAGGGATTGGAGATATTTTTATTTGTGAAATTTTGAAAACGCATCTAATAGGTGTCTTGGTATGTTTTTAACATGGGACAGTTCAGATGCAGAAAACAACTGGTTAATTTGTTTTTTGTTTTTTCTGTAGATAAAGGTGCACCTTACTCCAACTGCTGACTGAAGAACCTGGTAAAGAGCAGCTGGGGGCTATGTTTGGCACATTCTGTAGTGTTGCTTTGCAAAATGCCATAATGTAGACAAGAAAGTAGTGGACAAGCACATGCAATTTGGCAAATGTCTGGCCTTTGACAGCGATTTCTCAGGCTCCACTGAGTGGGCAGAGTTTGAGAAATACACCTGATGTCCATATTTGCAGTTCAGTGCCGTAAGCCAGAAATTGAGTGTCTTGACTTTTGTAGTAAAACCCACATGTCAGTCATTTGGGGCACTTATTTCTTTGGCCAAAAGTGGGGAGTGGAGTCATAGAGGAAAAGGAGATGAATATGGACTATGAGAAGAAAGTCATCTAGGGCAAGAAGGAAAATTGTAGCTGGCAACTTTGTGATAGCTGCTTCTCCCTTAGGTTTTACACTATTTACTTGGATCTTAATTTTACAAAAGCTTTAAGGAGTTTGATTTAATAGATGTTCCATTCTTTCAAGAATAACGCTACCATACTTTCTAAAATTTAGCACTGGAGAAACTGGACTAAGACTTTTAAAGTTGTTATTTAAGGAAATGGATTACTACGCTCTGATGTTCAAACATGTTGTTAATATTGACTTTCAAAAACTGCATGCAAAAACAAAACAAAAAAGCAAATAATAGCAATGACGCGTTGAAATGTGCCAGATGCTTAATGCAACCTAAAGTCTTCCTCTGTGAGGTGGGGTATCTTTTATTTCTACATCTAAAAAGTCTGTGGGAAACATCAGTGATTAGCCACAATTTTGGACATCAGTCTCAGCAGAACAGCTGGTGGTATTATGTGGGAAGGCGAGCAACTGTAGCGTTGCACAATCGACCAACCCAAGAAGCATCAGGTTATTTATTTGCTGCTAAACAAGGTACTTTGGTCCATTTCAGAGCACATACAAGCCCTTCAGTTTGGGTAAATGGTGACTGTTTTGAATGAAGTGAATTGCATTCTAGGAGGGGCATTGAGACCATTCCTTTGGCACTTTTGTGTGTCTCTCACATCGAGAGTAGCCATCTGTCCCTGGAGAATAATTGGCATGGCAGCTGGGCATGGTGTGCCATCAGAGAAAAAGAACCCTGCTGCAGATTTGGAGGTCAGCAGCAGTTTCAAGACTGAGCCAGGGCAATCGTTGACACCTGATGCTTAAATGGCGTCAAATAAAACCAGGACTACACAGCTTGAACTAGACCAATTGCAGGAAAGTCGGTGGGTTCCACCCTGGTCTTTCTCATTTCTTTGGCAGCCATGAGAACCTGTTTGTGTTTAGTTATGTCTTTGCTGTCTTCCTCCTCTTTTGAGACTGAAAACCACAAGCAAAGAATATAACAAACACAGGGCAGTTCTTAGGAAGAACAAGGATGATTCATTTGGCAGTATGTGAGAAGGTTCAAAGTACATAGGATCAAGCAGGCTGGGTTTAGTAGTGTAGATAAAAGAAAACCACTCCTTTGATTATCATTAGGCAATTGGGGCTTATTTCACTTAGCATTTCTAGTCTTTTTCTCTTCCCAAAAGGAATAGAGAACCAGATCTACCATGCCACAGCAAAAACCAGAATGGACATCATCCTCTTTATCCACCAGTCCCCATGAAATCCCTGTAGAAGCTCTTCAAAAAAATACACACACACACACACAAACACGTATATATACACACAGGTATTAACATCCACACACACACCCATATTAGACACAGAAATAGGTAGTAGGCATACATTTAGTATACCACTAACCAACCATTGAAAGTATTTCAGTGTGACCCACAGAGCACGAAAACAAAGGACAATGTAGATTTCCCGCACCACCCAGGGCTGAGCGAATGGCTGCAGCATTTTGCCGAGTGTCCCTGGATTCGGGCAGAATTTAACATTTTGTGGCTTTGGGGAAATAACGGGACACCCAGGGCCGTCACCCAACCACAGCACCCCAGACATATGTGCAGGGAATGAGCCAGTGGCTGAAGGGAAAAAAGAGAGCATGCTAACTCTTCATAGAAGTCGAAATCATTTCTGATGGAAGGAAAGGAAGACAGAGGGCTGCTGAAAAATGGGCATGTTTCTTTTTCCTGCAACAAAACTTTCCTGAGCGTCAAGTGTCAAGCCAACCTTGGCATCATGCTAGTCACCAGAGACAGGGTTAATAAAACAACTATAGGTAGGTTAGAAATAACTTTTAAGCTTTAGATGTTTGTAAAATTCCTCTAGGAACAGAGATGAGGAATGAGTCTTTGTGTCAGTGGGCTGTGGGCAGCAAACTCCCCCAGTCTGCCACACATGGGGTGCCAGGGATTTCCATGGAAAGAACCTCAGGAGACCTGATTCTGGGCCTGTTTCATAAGGCTAGCAGGCTAGTGAGGGCCCTAGGTCATAATTTTAAAATCGTACCAATAGGTGTGTGTATACATTCTCAGGGTAACAGCAAGAAAGTGGTGGCAGGCAAGGTTGGAAAGGTGGCAGGGCCCAGACCCCACAAACTCCTGCAGGGCATGATATAGATTTTTCCCTTTGCCTTAATTAGTCTCTGGAGGTTTTAAGTGGCATGATGGGAGGTGGGTATGGGGTGAGCATGAGCAGAAACATAATCACATTTTGTGTATGAAACTATATTAATTTCTTTGGAGGGGATTTAGTCAATAGCACTGACTACGTTCATACTTTCATCTTTTCTAACAATCCCCTTGAACTGAAGCAGTTGAGATTAGTGTGGTCACTCTCAATTCTAAGAGCACATTACAGTCCCCTGGAGAATTTTTAGAGCCTGGGCCCTATCTCCAGAAATTTGGATTTAACTGGGTAGAGGTAGAGCTTGAGCATGTTTTGTGATGTATGTGTGTGGTGTGTGGGGTGTGTGTGTGTGTGTGTGTGTGAGTGTGTGTGTATTCTAATTATCAGGCAAGGAACCCATAGGTTCAGTGGAAAGATAAAACAGGGGTCCTTAAAATGTGGTACCGATACCAGCAACATCAGTATCACCTGTGAACTGATCAGAAATGCAGATTCTTTGGCATTGGATCTCATAGTAACTGAACCAGAAACTCTGGGGTTTGGCCTGTCTTAACAACCCCTCCGGGGGTTCTGATGCCTGCAGGTGTGAGGCAGAAGAAGCTGGAGTCTGGATCTGCTTCCAGATCTGGTTGTAGAGTAGCTCTGTGTTGAGAGGCAATCACAGAACCTCTCTGGCCCTTGGTCTCTTCCCCTGTAAAAAGAGGAAGTGGGATTAGACAAGCTCAGTGGTTAAGAATGGATCATCCATGCACGATAAATCTAATAAAAGTTGTATAATATACTTTAAAAATCATTTTTATATAATAGAATAAGAACATAGTCATTGTAGGAAACTCAAAAAATACAGAAAAGAATATAGAAGAAAATAAATGTCAGTTAAAATTTCTCCACCCAGAGGTAGCTGTTGCTTATCTGCAGCAGCTTGGTGTGTTGAATGCATTACGGTGTGTTTTCTTCTGATACTTTCTGTGTACACCTACTTACAAATCTGAGAATCATACTATAGATGGCTCAGGAGCCTACTTCTCACCTAACATTATATCAGGGGCAAATCTTCTCATCATTAAATGTTCTTTTAATCATCCTCGTTAATGTCTACATCATACTCCATTACATTTATGTGTCATAATTTATTTAACTTTTCCCCTATATTGAATGTTTAGGCTTTTTCACATTTCTTGATATTGTTTTGATGAATATCTGTATCTCTCTATATATCTATCTAAATCTTAGTCTGGAGACCTTTTCAAGGGAATCCTAGGAATAGGGTAATTGGATCAGTGCACATGAACTTTTCCAGGCTTTTGATTCATCTCCAACTTTTTTTTTTTTCCAGACACAGGCCAGTTCACACAAATACCAGTGGGATATTAGAGAACTCTCCTCACCACACCCTCATCATCATTAGTACCACTGATTTTCATTTGCTGCACTGCCACAAAGCAGAGAAGGCTGCAACCGCAGGGCAGTGTTTGGAATGGGAGTATAGCTCAGGCAGTCAATACCTAAGGAACATTCAGACTCAAGAAACAGAACTGTAGAGCTCTGGGCAGCACAGACACTGTGGTTGGAATAGAGGGCAACACTGAGGGACTAATGATGACATTTTCAATGAGCTCCTTAAAAGGTAGCACTGGAATTTACTTGAAGTTTATGGAAAGATTGTGGATTAGTGGCAAATCACCCTCTATAGAAGTTGGTACTGATAAAGCACATTGTTGTGGTCCCTAGAGGCTGAGAGGTGGTCCTGCCTGAAGCCAGGTGGAGGAGGAGCCGTTGATTAGATGAACTTCTAAGGTCCCTTCTGGGCTTATGATGCTAGGTTATTAAGCCAGTGTAGCAAGAGGGGTGTTGATGTTTCTCCTGTCATTCCTTTTTCCTGGGCACATGTCCACAGACACCCTAAAGGGCTCCATTTTCCCAGGTCTTCCTGCCCATTGACCCACCCTTTCCTCCTGGTCTTTATCTGACAACCTCCCATTGCCTTCCCATTGCCTTCTCCTTACTTTGTTCCTTCTTGGATCCAGGATCCTAAGTGTAGGGAGAAAGAAAAACAGTGAGAGGCCTTAGAAAGTAGAATCCCAACCTTTATTCATCAAAAAAAAAAAAGGAAAGGGGAAGTGGTGAGCTTATGTCAACATTTATTTATAGCCCCACCTACTTCCAGAAGTATCTTAAGTAATACCTGCTTTCACAGTGGGCTCACGGAAAACTAAAGTCTCCTCTTTAAAAACCAGTCCAGGGAACATCAGACCTGCCAGTCATTAACAGGATAACAACAGGGAAGAGAGTAATTCAAGCATTGAACCACTGCATATTTTTTAATGAGGTTATTACAGAAATGAGAGAGAGTTTGAACAGTATTTAAAAGCATAGATTTAGTGTATACCCAAAATAATTTAAAACAAGGGTTCAAACAAAACCTGTATGAGGATATCTTAGTAGCACTGTTCACAATTAGCCAAAAGGTGAAAACAGTCTAAATGTCCATCAACTAATGAATGGAAATGGAATGTGGTATATCCATACAATGGATTGTTATTCTGCAATAAAAAATGAATGAAGTCCTGATACATGCCACAGCAAAAATGAACCTTGAAACATACGAAGTGAAATATCTAAAGAAAAAAGAAGCAGCCGGATATAAAAAGCCATATATTATATGATTCCCTTTATACAAAACGTCCAGAATAGGCTAATTCATAGAGACAGAAAACAGACTGGTGTTTGCCAGAGGCTGGGAGAAGAAGAGAATGAGACGTGAGTACTGATTGGTACAGGGTTGCGTTTTAGGGTGATGAAATGTTCTGGACCTAGGTAGTGGTGATTGTTGTCGAGCATTGTAAATGCATTAAGTGCCACTGGATTTTACATTTTTAAATAGTGAAAATGATACATTTTATGTTATGTGTAGTAGAAAGAAAGAAACTTGTTCTTCGGGGCTTTGGGGAAAGATAGACTAAGTTGTGCCCATATTCTACTTACCGTCTACGTGGCCATGTGCAAGTCACTTAAACTCTCAGCTTTTATTTCCTCATCTGTAAAATAAGGATAATTATAGCAGTACCTACCTCATAGGGTTTAACTCTTAAATTAGTCAAAATATGAAAAGTGGGCCAGGTGCTGTGGCTCACACTTGTAATCCCAGCATTTTGGGGGACTGAGGTGGGTAGATCACTTGAGGTTAGCAGTTTGAAACCAGCCTGGCCAACATGGTAAAACCCTGTCTCTACTAAAAATACAAAAATTAGCCAGGCACAGTGGCACATGCCTGTAGACCCAGGTATTCAGCAGTCTGAGGCAGGAGAATTACTTGAACCTGGGAGGTGGAGGTTGCAGTGAGCCGAGATCATGCCACTGCACTCCAGCCTGGGTGACAGAGCGAGACTCTGTCTCCAAAAAATGTATGTGTGTGTGTGTGTGTGTGTGTAATACATTATTATATATAATATATATAATTTTGGAGACAGAGCACTGAATATAATACCTGGCACATAGTAAGCATGATATAAATATTAATATTTGTGTTACTAATGTAGCCTAGTATTCTCAACTGGAGATGGCGTTGCTTCCCAGGGAATATTTGACCATGTCTAGAGACATTTTTATTATCATAATTGGGGGAATGGGCTCTACTGGCATCTAGTGAATAGAGGCAAAAAATGCCACTGAACATCCTGCAATGTGCAGGACAGCCTCCACAACAAAAGATTACCTGGCCCAAAAGAGCAGTGGTTCCTGTGAGAATCCCTGGTTCAAACAGAGCGCGTAGGGAAATGTGCTTCATCTCATGAATGTATATATTAAAATAGGTCAGATAGAAATGTTGGTTAGAAGAAGACAGCAAATGTATTAAATGTTCACTGTGTATAGAGAGTATCAGACATTGAGGAGCATATAAATGAAGACAAGGAGCTGCCCTTGAGGAGCTGAGCTGAAGAAGAGCTCTGTGTGATGGGGTTATTTCAGAAGGACGTTTTCACCAAGAGATTACTGCAATCAGTTTTCCCTTAATAAGAGGGTGATCTGAGGTCACCCACGCGGCTCACAGTAATGCCCACTCCCAGGCTAACACTTCCAGTACCCTGTAAAGAAGCATCCTAAGGGAACAGTGTGTGGTTCCTTCACTTGTCTGAATGTGTCTTGTGTTTGGGTAAATTCTATTGAATCAATATCTGAAAAAGGAATCACTGTCACAAATGGAAATAAAAATTACTTGTTATACGTACAAGCACAGACATGAGAAAATGTTAAATCTCATTGTATTCAACCACCCACAGACCAAAAGGAGGAGATTCTTTTGCCCACTTTCCATGTAAATAGTTATTTTATCAGATTCTAAAACTAGTATATTCATGTCATTAGTCCAATCCACGTCACAGAATTTGTTCTTACACAAATGGCTCACTGTTAAAAGGTCTCTCTTGCTTTGCTAGCAGTGAAGGTTGGGAAAGAACCTTTTTTGCTTCTCCCCATCTTTTTACCTGTAGACTAAGGATAGGAAGCCCTTCAAAGGGATGCCAGGCCTTCACTTAACCCCCGCCATTGCAGCTGTCCTTCAGAATCAGACAACAGGAAGAAGGGCCAAGGAGTCTGGTGAAGCCCATTAAGAGGGTAGACCCCTGGAGTGAACCTTGACTTTGAGAGCCAAGGCAGTGGATGGATGGTCACAGGAGGGACAGAGGAGCCCACACCATGCAGTCATCTTTGCACACCTTCTTCCACAACGCTGGCTTCCTATATGTGCACGTGCTTTCTAGCAACTTGTACTTATTCAGTGTCTACTGTGGCAAGGACTCTTATTAGACACTTTTGTGGTGGGAAACAAAAGTGAATTAGGCATAGAGCATGTCACAGTGAGTTCTCAGTATGGCAGGGGTAAGAGCTGTTAGAGTCACTATAAGACAGAAAGTGACAGTGCATTCAGAAACATGTGGATAAAACGCTGTGGGATTTCAGAGGACACAGTTGGCCTTCAATGGAGAGTTTGGGGAAATCCTTTCGGAAAGGGTAGCATTTCAGTTAGGATGCAAATGTCGGTGAAAATGTAGATATGTTGAAAGGATGCTAGAATATTCTAAAGAACAGAGCAAGCTACCAAGATGAGCAGTTAAGTATGTCACAGAAGAGATTTTGTAGGATTTGTAAAGAAGAGAATAGGAAAATGGGGTGAGCTGGGTGTATTAGGATCAGCTCATGAAAAACCAGCAATGCCAGGACACAGTTAAGCCATGGAGAAGCATGGGCGGAGTAGGAAGGTTGTCATGCAGCTATGCGTAAGGTAGACTGGAGAGATAACAAGGGCCTGAGTTCCATGGGAAAAGAATGGTAGGGAGAGGCCAGACTCAACCAATATCTGACATAAAGCATTTGTCAGGACTGATGGCAGGATGAGGCAGCACATGGGTATACCGAGGCAGCGGGACACAGCTGAAGAGCATGGGCACTGGACACAGATGCTTTGTGTTCTAGTCCTGGTTCTGCCACTTAAACCAGGCTGCATGTCCTTGGGCAAATTATTTTACCTCTCAGTGCCTCAATCTCTTCATCCAAAAGAATCGGGAATAAGAATCTTGCTCCTCACACTCATATGCTGCAGATTAAATGAGTTAAGTGCATTTGACACATTCTAACATCCTCTGACACAACCTAAGTTATTGTGCTCAACAGCGTAACATAAAAATTGGCTGTTATTATTGAAGGTAACAAGAGGATGAAATGGGAGGATGAACTTCTGAACCAAGTTAAAATCATGATGATTACTAGGAAGAAAGAATTACACTCTTCACAAGGCTGCTTGGAGGGGCTGGAGCATGGGGCTCTGTTTCACTAGAGAACAGGACTGCCCCCCTACATAAAGGCCTAGTTATCTAGTTCTTGTTTTCTAGTTCCTAAAGCATTAACTTTACTATTGGGCATTAGCTGCATTGCACTTCACCAGTGAGTCAGGAGTACTCCCAAGACCTCAGGATTTCCCTACTTCTTTTCATGGGGAGACCTAGGACCAAAGAATTATGGTCATGGGAGACCATGAAACAGATGATGCTTTTAAGAGCCAAGAAGGCATTTTTTTATAGGCTTGGGCAGTAACAGAATGAACATGGAAGATGTTTTATTTAAAAGAAAATCAACTATGATGTTTCGATTTTAGGTTAGGAATATTGTCTTGCCTTTGTGGGTCTGAGCAGAGTTTATTAGTGCAGGAAGGGGAGGAGAGCTCGGGGAATGTCCTGGGGGAAGACATCCTGCCTCTTATTCTGCAGCTTTGCAGAACTCAGAGCGGAAAAGGTTTGCTCTCCTGTGATACCCCATTGGGTGCTCAGACTGTTCCAATTAAATGCATGCGTAAGAATAAAAATTAAGCTTTCAAGTGCTAAGGCAGATTTTTAATAAAGAGACATAGGCTTTACCCCTGTAAGATTAAACAGTCATCAGGGTTTAAAGGTTTAATCTGTTGGATGGAGTTCAGAGCCCCAGATTAATTGGATGCAGCCTCAGCCTTTGAACATCAGAGCTGGCTGGGGTGGGGGGTGCGCTGGTGTGTTTGAGTGTGAAATGTGCTAATAAGTAGGAGAGACCTCTCCTTTGCAATGTGCTGCAGCAGGAGAAAGCAAGCTGCCAGCCCCTGCCTTCCTGAATCCTCAGTGGCTGACTGGACACCGCTTCTGGGGGTTGCTGTGCACATGAATGTTTGCTATTGTTCCAGGCACACGTCGGCCTTAAGAAATAGCACAGAACAGGCCCGTCCTTATTCAGAAGCCGAGCCCCCTCCATCACTCAAACTGGGCCTTTCAGGTCACATGCCGGAGGCTGCTGCGGACAGGACCCAGCTGCCTCAAATCTGCCGCCTAACATTAGCTGCGGTTCGAAAAACCTGACAGCACGGGGCTTCCCGGGCTCTGCAGAGGAAACTAGAAAGATCTGGGATCCAGGCACTATGTTCTCTCAAGAACTGTGGCTGGAAAATGAGAAAAAGTGTGCTGTGGTTCGGAAGTCGAAGCAGAGCAGGAAACGCCAAGAACTGCTGGCCGTAGCCTGGGGGGTGAAGGTGGGTGTCAAAGGCGGCTTTCTTTGGCCCCCGCTCAAACTCTTTGCCTGTTCACAGATCTCCTCCCTGGTTCGAAGGGCAGCCCTCACACACAACGACAACCACTTCAACTATGAGAAGACACACAACTTTAAGGTAAGCAAGCTTCTGCGTTCCTTCTGTCATAAAGGGCAGGTGGAGAGGTACCGTGTATCATTTCCATCTGGTTTCTGATTGTAAAGTCATGAGACAGCGAATTCCTTTGCTTTCTACATTTAGCTATAAGCTTCACACCAGTGCTTTCTATCCATTCACACTGGAGACCTCAGAAAGCAGGTCTGCTCAGTGCTTATGCCTAGAAACACCTTATCTGTATGTTGACTTCGTTTTGGAGAATTGGGCCCATTGACACTTTGCGTTCACAGGTCCAGTGAAAGAAACACACAGCATGCCCAGCCTCGCTAGGTCGGAGATGTCCTGGTGAGAGCTGAGCAGTACTTTTCCACTCACTAAAGAGTACTGCTGTCTCCTAGCAAGGGAAAACAGTTGCCTGTTTCTCGTTTTGTGTTTTGTCTTTTGTTTTAGCAGTGATGCTAACTCCTTTCCTTTATGCGTAGACAACTGTGAAATCAACTGATGACAAGAGATGCCAAACAAGAGTAGCTTTTGTTTGTGCTCTGGGTACGGGGGAGGCGGGAGGCACCCTTGGTCACAGCCTTCATCCTGCTCACCAGACCAAACAAAAAGATCTGGAAACCTGGTGGGGGTTTATTAAGTGGAATTTCCCATGTGAATTTATAAACTGGAACGGCCACTATCTTCATTTCAGACTGATACTTGCAGAAGGGGCCTGCCACCAGAAAATGATAGCCTGTTTCCTTTGTCCGAGTGTGTTCTCCAAGAAGGGCTGGGAAGAGATGCTGGTGCCAAGTTGCCCAGTTTGAATTGCAGTTGAGGCACGGAGGGACAGGTTAGAGTCAGAGGCTTCACCCCAAAAAATGAGCTGACCATTTGAAAGTTGGGGAGAATGGAGATGGAGGATCCAGGAAGAAAACAGTAGGCAGGAGAAGCAAAATGTGAATTGCCTTCTTTTTAAAAAATTCTTATTTCCTTTAGGGTCAGTAACCCAAGTGACTCTTGGAATTAGATAACCCTTTTGTCAGAGGTGACAAGGGAAACTGATTTTCTTCTGCTGCTTTCCGATCCTTCCTAATGACAAATACTCTTCTATTAAATATACATTGGTGTTACTTTGGTCTGTTCCCTGCATCTGTTTTTAGAAAGCCAGCAGCTCAGGCAGTTGCAAGCTATAATTGAACTGAGGAATGGAATTATACAGCCCTACATACTTAGCATTAGGGTGAAGAATTGCATTGCATAGGTCCTCTTCTATGCCAGAGCTTTTCATATTTCTCCCATCACTGAATATTGACAGGTCTAATTTGGAGCATTAAAAGCCTCCTCAACTTTTTATTTTACTATGTTTTCCATTTTTATCCTCATTAATTTTTTTGGCCTTAAAGTGTTTTTCTGATTTTTAGCAGAAATCCTTGAATTTTTTTGCGTACTGTGGATACACAACTAGTAATGAAAGGATGGATCTTCATGGACTTGTGAATTCTTTTCCTTCCTCTTGAAATTTCCAATTCGTTTGGCTTTAAGAAATTGGAATTATGCTGTACTATAACATGTTGGCATAGAGTCTCTTGTCCATGTATCTTCTGTGTCTGAGCTTGTGTTTAAACACACACATATATTTAGTTGATACTTTCAAAACTAATTTCAGTCTTTTCATGTTAGATCCCTGAATGGAAAAATAATCTTAAGACATTTTAAAACAAAAAGATAGTCAACTCTTATTTTTTAAGTAGTACTGTTGCTAACACAATGTATTATCACTGGAAAACACCAGCAGCGCTTTTCAGATTTGCTTAAAAACTCAATAGCTCTTCACTGTTACAGCTCTTGAAAGAAGAAAAGGCACAAAATAGACAAGTTGTTTGAGGAGTACACCAGCCAGACAGGAGCATTTGTCTTCCATGTTTTAAATAGACATCTTTGAAACTTAGCAGAGCCAAGTAGCTGTGACAGTTGATTGTGACATTCAATGGTACTGTTGGTGCCACTGTCCCTAAGAATGGGCGGCAGGGACCGGATGAGACGTCTCATCTGTCCTTCCTTGCCCTTTCCACCCTCAGTCTCCCCACGCCTCACCCGCAACTAACTCTAAGTCGAAACTTTACATGGTCTTTGGAAGAACCTTCAAACAGCAGGCTCATGCTATAAATACAGTGATAGGTGTTTAGGGACAAGCCACTGAACTAACTAAAGGAAGAAAATTTTTATCCTAGGTTCCTGCTAACTGCTTGGAATTTGTATTTCAGACCTTAATTTTACATTGGCTTTTTATTTACATTAACTTCTAATGAACTTTATTCTGAAACTTTCTTGATTTGTAATTCAGGTTGATATTTGAGGCCATTACGTGCATGGCATATACTAAGCATTCAATAAAAAAACAATCACATGTTCATGCTCATCAGTCAGTAGGCTTTGCTAGGCACTGTCTGCACTTTTGTCTAGAGGCCTCCTACCTGACATTCGAATCTGCCAGTAGAGTTTGTCGCCTCACCCCATAACAAGACCGTTTGTCCCAGTCAGGACTAACCTCAGGTAAAACGCCCTTTCCTTTGCTCTGCCCGGGAACTTTGTCAAGAGGAATGAATAGAAACCCCCAACGTTCCCTAAGTTGGAAACTTGTGCTCCATTCTCTCAGAAAGCCCGCAGTCACTGCCTTTACTTCTCAAATAAAGCTTGTCTACCTAAGCAAAGCAAAATTCAGCTCTGAGAACAAAAGCTTTGGGAACCAAATGATAGTTGTGCCTCATTGCATGCAATAATTGCATACTTTTCAACACTGTATGCTGATGCAATTTTTGCTAATGCAAAGCCTGGCTTTCCTAGGGTTACTTGTACCTACTAGGCACTGAGAGGTATTTGTTGGAGGAACGGTGAAATTAAGACTCCCCTCTAAAAATGAAAACTGTTTGTCAAGAGAAAAACCACTCAGTTATTTAGCTCGTTTTATAACTCTGTTTATCTAGTTGATCTAAAGCGGCACTCTGCTGTAGCTGGGAACAGCTCTCTTTTGAATGGTCCCCCCTAATAATACCTTATGGCAGAGCTCTGAAAATCTTCAGGCTAGCCATCCCCAGAGCCCCAGCAGTCTGCCTTGCTCTGCTTCCTCCCCACACTTAGCACAGTGATGAGGTAGCCTTAGCTGGAATAGTACTCCTGGCCACGCCATCTCTTCCAAAAAGCTCAACTCTCTCTGCCTCAGTTCCCTCATCTTTAACATGGGAGTGTTACAAGGTTGAAAGAATACAAGCAAGTCACTTACCATGGTCTCTGGCACCTAGTAAGTATTTATTTGATGTTAGCCTCTATTATTATCTTTTCATGCCTCTCCCTTATCTTGCATTTTGTTTCTAGCTTTTTCTATTTTTTATTTTCTACCCTCTCTTCTCCATACCGATCTTTCTTTCGTCTTTTTTCAACCACCCCTTTCTTCTCCTCTCATTAATTATATGTAGGAGAAAATGAATAAAGCCTAGTGGTTGCTATTTCTTTGGATGTGTTCTATCTTGTAGCCAATACTGGTTCATGTTTCTCATTTGTTGAAAAAGTAAATGGATGATTTAGATTTAGATTTCACACGTTTTTCCCCAGCTTTTAAAAAGTACTTTACGCTAAAGCTGTCATAACAAATGACCACAAAATTTTGGTGGCTTAAAACAACACACATTTATTTGCTCATGGTTTTGAAGGCTGGAAGTCTGAAATAAAGGTATGGGCAGGGTTGGCTGCTTCTGGAGGCTCGGAAAGAGAAACTGCTCTGCAGCTGTCTCCTGGTTTCTGGTGCTTGCTGGCAGTCCTGGAGTTCTTTGACTTGTAGACAGGCCACTCCAATCTCTGCCTTCGTCTTCATATCACCTTCTTTGAGTATCTCTGTCATCTTACAAGGGTGCCAGCCATGGGATTTAGGACCCATACTAATCCAGTGTGATGTCATCTTAATTATATCTTCAAAGACCCTATTACCAAATAAGGTCATATGCACAGTGACCCAGAGTTAGGAGTGAAACATACCTTTTGAAGGATATACCATGCAACCCATTATAGGAACTTTATTTGACATTTTCAGGAACCCTCAATAGGAAGGATCTCTAGCCTCACCCTAAAGGATGCTCTGTCAGTGATGGTAAAGTTTACAGTTTCAGTAAAGGTTTTTATGTCCACAAGAAAAGGTCTCTAGATGTAATCTAATTGCTCCTAAGTGTCAACCCCTCGATCTAGGCACAACTGCTAATTTCCATTGCTATTGATTTTAACATCTTTAAAGAAAAGTTTTCATGGATTTTTCTTATCAGTGCTTCATTACTCTGAAAGAAAGTGATGACATTTAGTTATTCTTGTTCTCTTATCTTTACCAAGCATTTCTTCATGAAAAGAGGCACCAAAAAGCTTTAAAATAGCTGGTGAGCTTCCATTTTTAGAAGTAAGTTAGAAGTGTCTATTTGCTGTGGCTGGTTCTGAAAATGAACCAGTGTGGCTGGTTCTGAAAATGAACCAGCCACAGCAAATAGACACTTCTAACTTACTGCTAAAAATATATATACACTTTATAATCAAATTTATGATGTAGCTATTAGTTCACACTAATATGTGTGATTGATTATGCAGGACTGGACAGGTAAGGTGTGAGGCGCAGTATAAAACAAAATGTGAGGTTCTTGTTAAAAAAATTAGACTTTCAAAACTGTGAAACAGCACATTAAACCAGGCTAAGGACAGGGCTGTGTGCAAACGCTCAGGTCACACGTGCCCTGAAGCTGACCCCATGGTGATGTGTAAAAAAACAGGAGTAAAAGACAAGCTTCTGTGAGCATTCCAAGAGGAGGGGCTTCCTGGTGCTGGGGATCCTGTGTAAGAGGCGGTGTGGTTGTTCTCTCAGCCTTAACCAGGAATACTCGTGGGGAGGTGGAAAGCTGGCTGAAGCCCAAGTAGTTAAATAGATCAAGGATTGTTATACAGGGAAAACAAAGAGCACCTGGGCTATGCAAACAACAGGAGAGAAAACTTGGAGTCAGAAATGTGCCAGCAGCGAATAAGGTGCAGGGAAGAGACCTCGGGGACAGAAAGGAGTCCATCACATTTAGATCATCAGCTGAGGTGGGCGAGATGGTGGAAAGATGATGAACCCTGGGCCCTGGAGCCCCCAGAGGCTCCTGAGCAGGCCGTTCCCCCACTCAGCCTGCTGCTCCCGCTCCCAGCCTCTCCAGTCTGCATAAAGATCTGCATCACTCTTTCCTACCAAATTCTCTCCCTCCCCCCATGCACTTCCAGGACACCCTTCTTCCCCATATGGAATATGGATGGAGAACAGAGGCCCAGAAAGTTCTAACGGCCCTCACTGTGTGTTCCCCACTCCTCTTCCACCTCGTGCCCAGCCGGTACCAGCTTTCCTTTGCTCCCTAGCACTGATCACCAGCTGACATCGTACATATTTACATGTTTGTTTTCCTGCCTTCCCCTTACCAGATGGAAGCTCCCAATGGGAGGGCGGCTGGTAGAGAGGGTTCGTGGAGTAGGAATTTTTGTCTGTTTTATTGAGTGGAGAAACCCCAGTGTCTAGAACAGAGCCCAGCCTGCAAGCTGTTCATTCGTGTTGGCAGAAAGCAGGGGACCGTATCTACCTACAATTGAGCCTTTGGAGCCCTCTCCTCGTTTCCTGCCCTGCAGTTTGCCCTCTTTTGTGGCTTGTGTGTTGTATGCACTTGTGTTCATTGTACTAGAGTCATCAGATGGTGTAGGAGAGATGGAGGCCCTACCCGGATGTGTCGTGCCAGCTCTCAAACCCCATTTGCCAGGGATGCTGACCGTGCAGTGCTACCGGGTGGGCCAGGGAACGGGGAAGGATCTGTCCCAGTTCACTCCTGTTGTCCTGTGTGGTGCCTTCAAAAGCATCCCATCAGGACATAGCAAGAAATGGTTGCTTTACTTACTCTCTTATGTCCCCCAATCTGCTGATAGACTGAGCATGCCCCAGGAGCACCCCATTCCGATAGCATACCCCATCACGTGTGCTCTTGTAGCAAGCTCCTTCTCGAAATGCAATCCCCACCCCATGCTATCCTGGAAGCCAGGACTAGAAGTTCAAGAGGCTAAGAATATGTCCCCATGATCCCGCTGAAACACCCGTCCAGGATGTGGCAGCACCACCCCCACCCTGCCGCAGTTTAGATTTGTGGCTCCTTGATGATGTCTGTGTCTTTCATTCATTTTTGCATTCTTCTCAGTGTAGTGGTCATTTGCTTTGGAAGGAGACGTTTTGCTTCCCACATGCAAGCCCCTCTCTCTTCCTCTTCCCCCTTGACCTCATAAAACTATGTCAGGCCTTTGAGTCATTCCCAGTGTTTTGTCTGCCTTGCCTTCTTGTCAAGCCCCCAGATGTCCATCACCCTTTTCTGTCCATCTGATGCTATTTCTGTGCCTGGAGAACAGGGACGGCTGGATACTGCACCTGGAAATTGACACAGGCCGATATTGGCTTCAGAATGGTTGTGGGGCTTGTTTTTTGTTTTGTTTGTTTTTCAGTTAATAATCAGAAAAGGCTATTTTGCCAGAAACAAGTCTGGGAGAAACAATTCAAAAGAAAGGCAGAATTCATCATCTTAGATATAAAGTAAGGAACTCAAAGTGAGACTGTAATAAGTAGGCTTGGAAATACATGACTTTATTGAAAAAATGTTGTTTCTGCTCCCAAAGTGCTATGAAAAGGCGTTGTTTTTGTCTGCCTCTACTGCAGCCTGCTCCGTGGTTATAATGATTAGAAACTCCTTGTTTTCAAGTAATGCAACCCCTGGAAACTATCTTAAGCTAAACAGACTGTTATACAGGATGGTCTCATAAAGCCCCCAGGGAATACTCAGAACTTAGGGATGGGTGGAAACAGGGACTGGGAGTATACCTGAAGCCAGTTTCTCCCTCTCTTCTTCCCTCCCTTCTTTTTTTTCTCCTTCTAACTCCCTCCCTCTTTGTCTCCCCCTCTCCCTCCTTCCTTTCCCTCCCTACTTCTTTCACTATCTCTTCCTTCCTCTGTCTCTCCTTCTCCCTCCAGAGACATCCAGTAAAGGCCAGGTGTGCTACTAAGCATCCAGGACAGGCCACCACAACAAAGAATTATGCAGCCCTAAATGCCAGTAGGGCTAAGATTGAGAAACCTCACCTCAGGCAATGGGAAGCCACTCGAGGTTTTTGAGTAGGGAAGTTTCAAAAGAATGTGGGTGCTGCTGTGCTCACAAACCTGACCGAAGTTAATTAGCATGAGAATATCTTACTTTATGCAGTGGGGAGACTTCCAGAAAGCTCTGAGGCAATCGGTATTTTAGAAATGCAATCCTATCTTAAATGTGCTCGGGCAGCTGCCGATGAGAAGTCCAGGAATCTGTGGTGCTTGGGTTGAGAAACCCAGCTCTCCTGCCCCATCTGCTTGGCCAGCCTTTCAGAGGAAACTGAGAGTGTCTGTCATAGATTGAGTGATTCCCCTCTGCTGTGTTTTCTTACATCTGAAAAGGTTCACTTCAAGGTTAGTACTTCATCTGGTCTTGCAAAAGGGGAGAGTCCAAAGTTTAACCTAATTTCTCATATGAGATGAATGTCACATGGTTGTGGGAAATATAGTAAATTATAGGGAAAGTCCCTGGCAGGAATCTGGAAGCCTGGACTGTGCTGCTGACCTGGGTGATGCAGGATAAGCTGCCTGCCTGCCAGCCTCTCAGCACTGAGCAAAGGCTAGACTAGACCTCCAAAACCCAGCCATGTGTAGCTGGAAGGGACTTTAGCTCTCTCTTCTGTGAACATAAAGTAGCTAAACAAACTGCCTCTGACCCAGAAATTCCTTTTCAAAGCAAAAGAATAAAGTTCTGATTTTTAATATGAATAATAGGAATGACAAATGGAGGCAATAAGGTTTCCGTCTATACCAGTGCTTCTCAATAGAGGAAACATCCCTCCCCACGAGACATTTGTCAGTTACTGGAGATATTTGTGATTTGTCACAGCTCGGGATGCTACTGGCATTTAGTGGGTAGAGGCCAGGGATGCTCCTAAACATCCTACAGTGCACAACAAAGAACTTTCCAGCCCAAAATGTGAATGAATAGTGCCCAGGCTGAGAAATCATGATGTATACTGGTAAGAAAAAGCAGAACTCCTCAACTGCTGCACATCATAAACAGCACTTTTTCCTTCTTTGGAAACAGCACTTAGACCCCAGGCTGAGCTGATATTAATACATTTGGGTGGTGTCTACACTGACACATCAAAACATATCTGGTATAAAACCACTAGAGAA
This sequence comes from Lagothrix lagotricha, assembly GCA_963574225.1. NCBI lineage: Eukaryota > Metazoa > Chordata > Mammalia > Primates > Atelidae > Lagothrix > Lagothrix lagotricha. The sequence continues at coordinate 4,530 of CAUYNB010011419.1, read as the reverse complement.
TACTGCCTTCCAGATTCAGCAGATGTGAGACAAATAACATCCTGTTCATTTAGAAAGAGCTATGTTGAGGGATATTTGTTAAATGCCTGAGATCTTTCTAGATGTCTCTTCTTGCTCTTATTTTTACTAAATAGCCATTCCTGGGCTATTTGTCAAACATACCTTATCTCATGTAATATCATCTTTTTTGTTTGGTGTGGTTTTTGAATTCCAGGCCAACCTTGCCTAGTATAATAGTCTTGGACAGACATTCTTCCTGTCTGGAGTATTTTCTTCCTGTCTAGAATATTTTAGTTACTGCCCTAAAGTTTTCAAAATGTTCTTTCTCTAAAAAGACATCCTTGCAAATCAATAAACTTCAGAAAATGGAAAAAGCTGACCAGTGAATTTTAAGATATGGTGTATTTCATTAAAAGAGTAGACATAATAAGTAGAAGCGAAATAAAATGGGCTCAAAGCGTGCCCTCAGCATTTGCATATAGCCTTCTGTCTAGAGATTGTCTTTGTGGATCCAAAAGAAAATTGAACAATATATGGCTCATGAAAATAAACAACGGCCCATCACCAAAAAGGAAAGGAGGCAATGGGCCTAAAATAATGTTTAACTTTACGTCCCTGCTCTATTCTCATTTTGTTTTATTTCTTTGGGACCGTGTGTGGGGACACTGGGCATTACTTGCTATTCAAGATGTCTGTGCATTTATTTGGCTGGACAAGTGAGCTCAAAGGCAGTAGGGAGACTTGTTGGGAAAGGATGTTGGTAATATGGACAGTGATAATAAGCATTAAATGCAATTCTGATGTGCTCAAATATTTTTTTAAATATTGGCAAAAGGTGAAATTTTAGAAAATCTGTGAATAGCCTACCCTGTTTTTCCTGAAACAATAGGCCAGTTTATATTTTGTCAATATGCATTCTGTCCATGTGTAGTAAACATGTAGCCACTCTTAATTTCTAAATATTGTATTTGCATTTTTACCCCAAGATAGAGGGATATGTGCCATGAGATTACTTCATCCACTCAAGATGTGTCAAAGAACAATGTGATGTCATTTTTTTAACACCATTTGCAAGAAAAGAATGCCTTTCAAAACCTAAGCCCACCTTCACTGGGCTTTGGTTATGCTGTTTTTTTTTTTTTTTTTATGAATGTCTTCCTCAAGTCATCTGCTCCCAGTCAACACCATTACTTTGCCACCTGCTCAGGCTTTCCCAGGCTGGTGAATTCTTATCCATCCTTCAAAGCCCTGTTCCATATCCCCTTCCCTAGACTTGTAGGAAGAATTTATTATTCTCTCCATTATACCACCGTAGGATATCCTGCATGTTCTGCTGTATCACCTGACACATTATTTATGTTGCCTGTTTATTCTTGTACATAATGAGATCCTTGAGCGCAGGGAGTTGTTATTCCTCTGATCTATTTCAACTTTGTATATCCAAGGACTAGTACAGGGCCAAGTTCAAAGTAGGCAATCAAACAAACAAGTGAATAATGAGTTGCTGGAAAGGTGAAAATAAGATGAAAATAGAATATAATTCATTTGTTTGACATTCTTCTCCCATTAATTTGTAATTTCACTTCTGAGATATACCAGGTATCCATGTAAGTGTGATTTGGTTTCTTGTCTTTTCAATGTGTACTACTGGTACCAAATATACTGTACCAAACGTACTGGGGTTTGGCTCTCTGTTTGAAATGTTATTGCATTATATTCAGAATATGGTATGTATGGTATCAATTTTTAGTATATGTTGAAGCTCAATTTGTGGTGAATTGGTACGAATATTCCAAGTGGTTTTGAAAAGTGTGTGTGTTCTTTTAATTGCTTCATATGAGATCCCTTTTGTATTCATATACCAACTTTCTATTTGATCCACTAGTTTCTGAGAAAGACATCAAAATCATGATTGTGGATTTGTCAATTTCTCTTTGTAAGTCTTTCAATTTTGCTTTATATTTTTGAGACCATATTGTCATACATAAGCTCAAAATTATATCTTTCTGGTAAAAATCTATTATGATCTTTATCACTAATCAAATATAGATTTGCTCTATTTTTGGTTTCTATTGGCTAGTTTGCTAGGTATGTTTGTTTTACTTACAACATTTCTCTCATGTAGTTGGGTTTCTTGAAAGGATTTTAAAAATATTATCTGAAAATCTTTTTTGTGATGAATTAGAGCCACTTATTCTGATTAGAGTTATATAAGGATTTTTTCTGTATTCACTGTGCTTTTCTATTGCCTTTTTTTCTCCTTTCCTGCTTTTTGTTGGTTTAATTAAATCTATATTTCTTTTTCGTGTGTGTGTGTGTGTTTGTATCTCAGTCTGTTGTCCAGGCTGGAGTGCAGTGGCGCCATCATAGCTCATTTTAACCCTGGACTCTTGGGCTCAAGCCATCCTCCCATGTCAGCCTCCTGAGTAGCCAGGACTACAGGCATGTGCGCCTATGCCCAGCTAAATTTCAAACTCTTTTGAGAGATGGGGTCTTACTATATTGCCCAGGCTTGTCTCTAGTACTTATTTTATTGGACCTCTTACCAGCATTCAACATGATTGACCATTTGTTCCCTAAAACATTCTTCACCTCTTGGCTTCTGGAACGCTTTGTTGGTTTTCTCTGAATGTTTGAACACTCAGTGCTTCGGGATGAGCTCGCTTGTTTTCTGCTCCCTACTCTTAATATAGTGTTGTGCCATATAACAATATTTACGTCAACAATGAACCATATATATCATGGTGAACCCATAAGATTATAAGGAGCTTCCCTATGTAAGTATACAATTTTTTTTATCTTTTATAGTATATTTTTACTGTACCTTTCCTATGTTCAGATACATTCAGGTACATCAACACTTACTGTTATGTTACAGTTGCCTACAGTATTTAATACAGTGACATGCTGTGGAGGTCTGTAGCCTGGGAGCAATCGGTCATACCATATAGCCTAGATGTGTAGTAGGTTCTACCATCTCGGCTTGTGCAAGTACACTCTAGGATTATCCCCTCAATGATGAAATCCCCCAGTGATCCTTTTCTCAGAATGTATCTCCATTATTAAGAGATGCATGACTATACTTTTTATTCATTCATATGATTTTAAATATCTATTCATCATAGATGGTGAAATTTATACCTCTGGTCTTTGCTCTTCCTCTGAGCTATCAAATTATGAGTTCCTGCTTGACACTAACACTTGGATATCATAGCCACATCATTTAACCTTAACTTATCAAAAATGGAATTCTTGAATTTCTCCCCAGAAGAGTGTCTTTCCCATCTCAGCAAATGGTATCATCATCTACCTAGCTCCTAAGCTAGAATCTCAGAGTCATTCTTGACTCCGCTGTCCCTCAACAGCTCACACTTATTCTCTTATCAGGTCCTATAAATTCCATCTTCAAAATATATCTCAAATTCATCCACTTTCCTCTCCACTGCCAGCATCCAGGTCTTAGACTCTATCATTGTTCAAATAGACTACAACGTTGTTTTCAAATCTGGTCCACTGTTAACATCCTCCCATTCATTTTCAACACAGTTGTCAGAATAATCTTTTTTAGAGATAAATGTGAGGTCCTCCAAGAACTGTTAAAAACGTGCGCTTTGAGTGAAGAGACCCCCAAACAGGCTTTGTGTGAGCAACATGGCTGTTTATTCACCTGGGTGCAGGTGGGCTAAGGCCGAAAAGGGCGTTAGCAAAGGGCCGTGGGATAAGAGTTGGTTTTATAGGTTTGGGGTGGGCGTTGGAAAGTTACAGAGTAAGATCAGTTACAGTGGTGGGGGTAGGGGCAAGGAGTATGCATTACCATAAGTTCAGTTACAGTGGCAGGTGGGTAAGGCATAAGAGTAGTTGAGATGGCAGGGTGAGGTGAGGAGTATTCACATTATCATAATAACAGTTAAGATGGCAGGATGGGCCGGGCACGGTGGCGTGTCCCAGCTACTCGGGAGGCTGAGGTGGGAGGATCTCTTGAGCCCAGGAGTTCTGGGCTGTAGTGCACTATGCCGATCGGGTGTCCGCACTAAGTTCGGCATCAATATGGTGACCTCCCGGGAGCAGGGGACCACCAGGTTGCCTAAGGAGGGGTGAACCCGGCCAGGTCAGAAACGGAGCAGGTCAAAACTCCCGTGCTGATTAGTAGTGGGATTGCGCCTGTGAATAGCCACTGCAGTCCAGCCTGGGCAACATAGCGAGATCCCGTCTCTTAAAAAAAAAAAAAAAGAAAATGTGTCAGGCGCAGTGGCTTACTTCTGTAATTCCAGCACTTTGGGAGGCTGAGGCAGGTGGATCATAAGGTCAGGAGTTCGAGACCAGCCTGGCCAATATGGTGAAACACTGTCTCTACTAAAAAATACAAACATTAGCTGGGCGTGGTGGTGCGTGCCTGTAGTCCCACCTACTCAGGGGGCTGAGGCAAGAGAATCGCTTGAACCCAGGAGGCGGAGGTTGCAGTGAGCAGAGATTGTACCATTGCACCCCAGCCTGGGCGACAGAGCGAGACTCCATCTCAAAAAAAAGAAA